>QLPI01009440.1:0-23399 GCA_003314275.1 Chroogomphus rutilus
TCGAATTCCATGGAGGATGGGGTGCAAAAACATAAGGTAGTAGTTGACAGAACGATAGGAAGTCAGATGAATTGAGTGGCGACACATACACAGAGCGAAGTGACACGGTTGTGGCAGACCCGAAGAACAGGGCGACGCAATCAATCAGCTCCGGACTTTGAAGCAAGAAGAGCACAACTTATGTTATAGAGTCTTGTGTCTTTTCGTCAATGATATGTATAGAAAAACGGGTCGAGAAACGTGATTCTCGTGCACCGGGGTGTACCATACTGGAAGAGCGTATTCGAGGTTGTGGAGCACCATAAATATATAGAGCCGCCGGACATGCTGTTCGGGGAGGCCGAAGGAAGGCCGCGTGAGCCGGTTCACAGCAAAGAGCAGGCCTTGCCCCACCTGCTGGACACGTTGATGGCAACGTAGTTCCCGGTCGATCTGCACACCCAAGAGCCGTGCCTGGCCGACACATTCGAGGACTAGGCGGGTTTGTCTGTGCAGAAAGTTAGCCCGAGCTAAATATTTGCTCCTTGTGAGCCTCAGGCTCTAGAACTTCGAGATTTCGGGTTGGTAATTGTGGGCCGCGGACCAGGCCGATTGCTTGTCCAGCATATCGTTGAGCATCGTGGCACAGTAGGCCTTGGCTATAGTGTAGTCGGGTTTGCCTGATTTCCGGAGCACGATGTCTTCCAAGACCAGATATATGATGACATGGGCTGATCTTCCTCCAAGTATTTTTGCTGCGTAGAAATAGGGAGTTTTAGGCCTGCAAGACATGAATATTTCTCCTCACGCTTTCGATCTTTCGAAGGATAAGCGCCGCCATAGGCGCGGTGTATCGGACACGAGGGATGCTACGTGTTTGTGGAAGGGTGTGTAATGTGACATGTCCCTTCCTCGTGCTTTCCTGTTCAGCAGCCAGTATCTCCACATCCACATCCTCTTTCCTTGATTTTACAGTTTTACAGGGTTGTGATTGTGGATACCACAGAACATTAGGTATTGAACCTCAGGCTGCTCAGCGTTGACGTAAAAGGTACTCGACAAGAGTTGGCCGCGAGTATTCCAGAATACTCCCCGTAACCGCCTGGACTTTTTTCTGCAGGATTGTCAGACTCTAAGGACGACTCTTATCACGCTCAACTTGCAGCATTCCCATCACCGAAGTTCGAACACAGTTATCGGTACTCCTGTGCAAGGTCCGCAACCCAGTCAGTATGGAAGATGACGCACGATTGCCATTGACACCGGGAATGAATTGTACTTATAGCAATTTCCGTGCTTGTATGTCTTCTCGTTGAGTGTCGCATAAGATTGACCCGAATTTACGTTTTCTCTTGCAGATGCTGCCCGAGATGTGCGGCTGCAGCATATATATATCAACGCAACCCGTACCATGTGTAACGAAAGCACGTAACCAATATCTTCCTTGCAGCGATTTTTAACTCTCGTGTTGATCAGGAACACGTTTAGAGCAAGCGGAAGATCCACCAGCGCTCGAGTATGATTCTCGACCTCAAACCTACATAATGAACGACTGGACGGATGTCGTTATACCGATTACAGAGTCCCTGATGGACAACACTGGCTCCGTTGACGACTGCAAAGACTTGATCGAAGAGCTCAAAACGCTCGACATTATACTCACATGTGTGGACTCTGAGATGGCTGTTTGTATTATTGAATCCGCCAGACGTTGCCGTGCGGACACAGAAAAATTCTGCAACAACCTCAATAGCTGCACAAATATTTCGGGAACATTGTTGGGAAGCAATGATATCATTAAATTTCAAAGGAAGCTTGCTGGATATGCCAATGAGATCCTGTTGTACATCATGTTCGTGCGATCGCCCTTCATGCCAAAACCCGAATGCTGATTTGAGGGCCAGTAAAGATGTTCGTTCCACCCAAAACACTGTGCGATATTTTTAATGCTTTTTGTAACCTTTAACAGACCGAGCTGAGAGTTTTCACTAGATCCCGGGGAAGATATATTATACCCTGGACAACGCAATCAAGTTAGTGGATGCTCTAGGACGGGCGTGGATCTTACCATGCGAGGCTTGTAAGATGTGGGAAGTACGCCTTTAAGTCCTCCATGTCTAATTAAACAACACCTCATTGTATAAGACAGGAGATGCACCGTTTAATCCAAGCGTACTTTCGTGGTCAACCTGGAGAGCGACTTGTGCAGCGGAGAAGCTACCACATGTCTTGCAACAAAGGCAAGCGAATAATAAAGCGGGAAGATTGGTGGGGCATGGTAAAGCCTGGAATGGTGTTCGACATGGGTATTATTTTGCGCAAGAAACATATGAGGTCTAGCGAGTCTTGTCCAAGATGTCATAAACTGAATTCCCATGCGGTCTCACGTTACGGTTGGATCGTTTGGTAAGCCTGATTATGGATTCCAAGTAAGACTGGTTGAATGGAAATTTTTGTAGTGCGGGTTGCAGTCTGCAATTTCAAGTTTTAGATGGACGAAAGGATGAGGACACTGAGGTCGAAGAGATTGTTTCATCGGAGTGGTAAGATGAGCTCCTATAATCTCATCTAGTAAGCTGTTGATGGTGAATTTTAATAGCAGAAGAGAATCAAATATCCCGATGGCACGACCTACTGATGAGGGGCTCGAAAACTATGAGCTGCAGTACCTTTGCAGCATTCACCTGCTTCTGACGAGGGATGATGTAGTGAAGTTCACGATTAGTATTAGCGAACATCAGTTGATACTAATTCTCTTCCTACCGTTATTCATTCAGGAGTCTAATATGTCCGAACTCGTGCACTCCAATCCACACTCTACGTCTTCGTCGGGGGGCATAAACCTTGAATGGAGAAATGTCACCATCAGTGAGCATGCTTGTTGACCAATGACTCAGACTTCAAGAGCTGATACATTTTGTTTGTCCTATGCAGACTCAAAGGGTGAAGTGAATATTACGATGATCCATAGTGAGTGCGGCGTTCACTTAGGGCCTTTCACGCCCCGACTCGTGATTTTTAGACCCTCTTGTCGATGTGTTAATGTTGCTCAAACCTGTTGAAAGGGCATCTTATAACACGCAACGCCCGTGAAGATGTCCAACACCCCGGGTTGGAGAACATGCGTGCACAGATATTGGATGACATCGAGGGATGGGTTGGGGTTATGGTTAGGGACATGGGGAACAACAACTAATACTAGAGGAGTAGGCGCAAAAGCAGAAATGCAAGACCTTAACGGTCACAGCAGGATCCAGATATTATGTCATAGTAGTAGTCAAATTTCATAAATCACTGCCTCCTGACGGTCAATTAGGTTAATGTCATCCTAGCCACGTCGACAGAGGCACATTAATCCCAAAAAAGCATTCATCACACCCGGCACGTTTTGATACGCCCAGGAAAATGTGACCAATTACGTACTGCGTACATCGGGTTGCAGCATCTAGAACCTGCTGTTGGCTGTGGTGTTATATAGCTATGTACTTTGGAAATGAGCAAAATTCTTCATTCCATAGGTATGTCATTCTTGACGATTGTTTTCTAACCAGAAGATCTAGGTTGAAGTGCTCAATAACCAAGCGTGAATCTGTGGAGCTTAAATCTAAACGATGTCTCGGGCATAGCGTTGGTTCCAACATTTGTCATGTAGTAAGCTCTATTTCCAGAGGTTCAAGGTCCAGTGCGAAACCCAAGGTCAATGCCCTCCCCGCTCTAACCTAAATTTATTCACGATCCTGCGCGTCTACCCCAAAGGAGAAGTTTGCATGTGATGGCGGCATGCATCCGCATTCGCATTTGCATCCATGACCAGCCCGACTCGATTGACCTTTTGTTCAATCTGGAATTCCCATGCCACTCCTGCCATATTGGGAATAGACACGAGGAGAGGAACTTGTATAAAAATTGTGCCATTTATTGTAGACAACACATACCGACGGTCCCCAAGAAAATACAAGGCAAGCAATATGAGCTGCATCCCCATTTCTTCCGTCTCAAGTAATGCTAAACCACATGTACCCCAAACACCATTCATCCTATTAATCTCACCATTAATAATTCATATGAACAGAGTTTCTTTTTTGTGCTTACAGACGGGCTGTACTCGCACCTGCTTCTCTCGAGTCCTTATGTGCTCAACACTTTTCAGACCTCGACGCTCCTCTCCACAGCGGCTTATTGATGCCTCAACCGTTCTGTGTCTCACTGAACATCACACTGCAATCCAATGGCCGAGTCATAAGACCTCAGACTCCTATTTGGAGCGTCGCCTTCATCTCTTCTGTGTCGCAATACGTGTTATTATGCTTTACGACCAGGCAAGATGACAACGACCACTCCACTGCTGAGAGTACTTCTTGCGCCTCATGCTGGAGTTTTTCTTATCAACCCCCTTTTGTGATCCTTGACAGGTGCCCAGAGGCGGCCCCTCTCCGCCCATTGGCATTTGTGCGGAATGAAAGATGGTCTCTTGAAGTGGACGTCTGGAATGACAAGGGGGCACTTGTGACTAGATGCAGAGGTGGGTGGGGCAGATCCCTGAGCTGTGTATCATATTCATGTCGATGGTATGTTTAGAAGAATATTGCATGCTCTCAATCATATCCAAAGAAGATACAGCGACTGACGTTCGGGGACATGCCAAATAAAAAGAGGAAACCAATAAACCATCTCTATCCCATTTTACTCCCCAGCTTGCAATTCTTCCGATCAACTTCCACGACTTGCCCCAAGCATCCAGAAGACTCCACCAAAATTGCTGTCTATGGGTACACAGTTTCTGGCATTTGCATTGGAAAGGACACCTGTCTGATGGATACCAACTTCAAGTACACTGCATGTCACCGGTGGGATGTTTCAGATCACTTGAGTCGGCCTTGCCTTTCACAACCCCAATGTAAAGTTGAGCCACATCGTTCTATGATTTAAATAGATTGCATGAATTAGAGTGCCGTGGTCATCTTTCTTTGACATTCAAATATTATTTCTCGACCTGGACATACCATGATCCCCTCATCACTTGGACGGCCACTTGCAGAGATCACTTTCCATCTCCACTTGCAATCTCCACTGTTTCCTATCCCGAGACACTGCCAACCCTCGCGGTTGTCAACGTCGTCGATTACGGACAAAAGATACAAGCCATAAACAACGGTAAACTACATGAAGTTTTCAGCAGAAGCCCAAGTCATCGTAGTGGCATGGTGTCGCGGGCATCACTGGGGCCTTCTCTTGTAACTGCGACCTTGCTTCGTCTTTTCTTGGCTCGCAATATCTCCTTGCGCATTGTTCCGTTGCGTGTTTTATTAAATCAGCATGGGTGGGGAGACAGACCAGCCAAGAGGGAAGGATGTAAAAGTGGTTGTGAATATATCACCAATTTCAGTGTTTTTCTAACGTCGATTTTGCTATCCTGTTCTTGCATGTTCTTAGGCAAAATGGATTCACAGGTGAAGCTACTGCACAACACCATATGATGACGGCCACTTCTTTGAAATAAGTTATTATGCTACAGGCAGGTGCTTTTATGCAGCTGCATGTCCTCGGATCTCCTTAAGAGATAACTCCACAGCAACAGGCTCGGCTACTTGCACCGGTCCTGTGCCTCATTCAACATTGTATACTCTGAATGACTAGGGAAATGTGTAACAAACCACATTTTATTCCAATCCCCAATGTGTAATATCTATTAGATTATTATCATTATTAGCAGAATACTCCTCTGTTCAACATTATCAACCAAATCTAAGATCACTTGAATTTATTCAGAAATTGCAGTCAAAGGGAAAAGAATCATACTATCGTTCGCTTGTGCCAAAATAAAAATAAAAATGAAAAAATGAAGAACAAAACGAAATAGAACCTGTTCACCTAAGCGGTGCCACTCTAGTGGTTGTGATGAGAGTGATGTTTTGCACTGCAATTCAAACCTAAGCCTTTACATGGCGGATGGCTCAGACAGCAAGGTGGCTCCGGTCCACAACTTCGCCCCCGTGCACCTTTATTATATAGATAGAAGAAGGAAAGGGACCCGAGCACCAAACAATAGCCTGAATAATGGAACTCAGATCCTGAAAGTGCTGTGAGCGCCCTTGCTGTAAAAAATTGGTTGTATAGTTGCATTTCTGTGTATTTGTATCCTTTTTTTTCGGTATCGATAGTGCTCTAATTAGATTAATATTTAACTGACTGAAATAAAAATAAATAAAAATAAAAACAGATATTGAGATTGGAGTTTTTCTTACTAATCACCCTAGGCTTGACTACACTGGCTAATTAGCCATGACAAATGCTTATGAAAACGCACCCGAAGCCCTCAGTCTCTCTGAAACAAAACATTAATACAGAAGTTTTAGCGGAAATCCAAGCAGAAAGATACTGTATTGCCTTTGTCAACTTGGTCTTAAGCGTTCGGTAGTCGGTATAGGCGATCTAGAACATGGTGGGAGATTAAGAAAGGTTCTGCGGTGGAGAAACAAACTCAAAAAAATTACACGATTGAAGCAGGTGTGACTGAAAGGTAGATCGGTTGGGCCTTCAATTTTTTTGATAGTAAACAGGTTAGGTCCATTGGAGCCCTGTAGATACCCGAATCAGATGTCCCAGCGGGAAACTGAAGAAGGCGTGATTGGTTTTGAGGGGACCAAGCTCGAACGCATTGCCAAAACCTAGGTTTAGAGACCAAGTAAAATTTAGTAAACATATGGAAAACAGAGGTGGGTGGTCCAACCATCCAATAACACGGTGATCTTTCTTGTACCCATTGGTGTACCGTGTGAAATTTTCCCAATCATCGCTGAAAAGTGGAAGAGATTAATGTAATGAGCCCTAGGGCTTACACAACACCTTACACGTCGATTTGGGGCATCCCGTTGGGGAGTAACTAAAGGAGACGGAGTATCGGGATGCGATCCAATTGGAGTAGAAGGCATAGCAATCATCATACGTACCTTCAGTTCTACGTGGTCGAGAACCTTTATAGCGTCATGCGGAATGAAATCGGCGAATCCTGACATGAAAGCGTAGAATTGCTCATGAACCCGTTTGGAAATATTGTAGTCCACAACAGCGCTGTGCATGTGATTAAATCAAAGGCACATAAGGGGAAGGAGAGCCGGTAACACAAACGCTACATATTCCCTCTTGTTTTGCTCGGTAACGGTGATATTTTGCCCGCCAGGCTTCTCTGGAGAAACCCAGAGGGTTGCCCTTACACAAGCACTGGAACAAAGGGAACCAGAGAGAACAGAGGAGAGATGCGGGCAGAGATTTAGTATAACAGAGCAAAGGGCAGAAATGAAAGGGAAGCAGCAGCAGAGACAGGAGCTAGCGCGACAAGTATAAGTCCAGTCTCGTTCTGCGCTCCAAAACATCGATTTTATTAAACTCCTCTTTACGCTTGGTTGATGTGGAATGTGTTGCAACTTCAAATGCGGCTGGCTACTTGGAGGGGCAGCGCCAGCCTTGCGCATGGAAGCATAAGGCAGAAACGAGCTAGGGGTTAAATACAAACTCAGCTAGACACTATACTAGTAGCTTCTATTGCTTGTAATTAGTCCCAATTCCAACAGAATGCGCGCCGACTACTTGTAGTGATTATGCGCAGTAGCTAAACAACGGAAGGCTCAGTGAATGGGTGGTTCACTGTGTGTATATTATTACTATACCTAAACAACGGAAGGCTACAAGGTAATCAGTGCCTGTGTGTCTAGGCATACAATAGGAATAGGCACCTCAGTGAACGGGCGGTTCACTGAGGGGCTGCTATGTACTCGTCTGATATATATACGGTCTCGGTCGAACATGGCCGAGACCTCCATGCCTTACTGCGTTCTATGCTTACACACGCTAGCTCCAACCCTTCTGACACTAGGTGACATTGGAGAGGAGCCGTTTCGGGATAGGTATGTCCTTCTCTGCAGCTCTCCAACAACCTGCTCGTGGATTTCCCTCTTCCAACATCCCCACAACTCCACACACACACTCAGATTGAGAATATATGGCTAAGAAATCGAGGTCTCAAGGATAAACGCGCCATCGAGGCTATTAAATGAAAAAAATAAAAATAAAAATAAAAATCAAGATATCTTAATGTGAACCCCAAAGATACAAATCTGAACGATAAACTGAAGATTCTGCACTACTCATTTGAACGTTTCCTCCAGGATACGAAATAGATGGACTTGCATGCTACGTGTACCAGAACGCATCTCTATCTTACATTCAAGGTATTGTTCTCAGAATCTCAAGATCCTTCTAAGATGAACTCTCAATGGAACAGACGATGAGGGTTTGTTCAGGCTGGGGTCTTCAAGTCTTCCAGCTTCAGGAATAACATACTGCTTCTTCAATGTTGTCATTCTCTCCCTCTGCCTTGGATTGTCTTTTCTCGGTTCTCTGTTATGAAAACGATCGAAAACTATCTTGCACGACTTGGTGACGGCATTACCTGTTCTAGTCAACTTTTACAACAACGTGCATCTTGACGACTTGGTTGGTTTACACCCTTTGGCTCTCCTTTTTACCAGCTGGAGCTGCAATGGGTCCGTGGGAGAAATTTAGCATCCGTTTTCTCATTTTTGTATTTGTTAAATTCTGGAACCAAATGATCGCTTTGAGAAAGAGCATATATAAGATAAAATTTGGCGACTTATTTAGTTAGTCGACACAATGATAATTATATATGCGCCCATAACTTCTAGGATATCATCCCGACCCAGCACTAAATACTATCATGTTGTTTCAATATATGAACATCGATCTCCTTCTGAATATATACACTTATTCAACCACATCATCAGAAAACAACATGGAATCATCACAGAGAACTGTAATAACCGCCCACAACTGAAATAAAAAAAAATAAAGCTTACGATGCTGTAGGAGGCGTGTTCTCTATCTGTCCCAATCTCCTGCCTGCCCATGGATACTCATCGAGGTCAATCCGATCTGTATCGGAAGTGGGGAGATCCTGGAGCTCAATTTCATTCGACGAGGGGAATCCAGTGTCAATTGACTCAGTGAGGTTTCTGTCACCGACTTCATCCCTAATGGAATTATGTACCCATCGTGTAGCTGCATGGAAGCTGCTAATGGGAGGAGACAAAGGGTGGGTTGTGCCATTGGCATGTGAATGCTTCTCTTGGAGGTCCACATGAATTCGACAGATGATGATAGCAGACAGGCTATATGAGGTATCAGTCGAGTCACCCAAATAGTCGTATTTCAGGGCTCTTACCTGTCCTGCAGAGGGGTAAGAATGTTGCCAAGAGTAGGCTATTGACCTTTGATTAATTTGTTATTTTCAGCACAAGTTATATCCAATAAAGCATTTACTCTTAAGGCCTGTCATAATCATTGCTCAGCCAACCTCATGCAAGAGGTCATTGAGAAATACCTTGTTTAACATAGATGATGTTAGTGATATTGTGAGCACAAACCTGACTGTGGATTACATGTAGATTTGGAGTAGCTGCTAAAATATAAATACCCATATCATAGTAGACCTGTATAATATAGCCATGATAAATTATACCACCAAGATATGTACTTTGCTTGATGAACACCTGAGTCAGTGACTTGGTGTTGAATGCTCCCAACTCTCTCAATTCCTTCAAGGTTCCCAGGGAATTGGAAAGGGTCACTGAAAGCACAACTGTGTTGAAAATGATGAGCAGTACACCCCCAATAAGGTACAGTATGGGACAAGCAAACTCAACCAAAAATTTCAACCCAATTTTCTGGCGAAATCCGCTTGTTGAAATTGATAGTAGACCATTAAATGAAGTATCTAACATCAAAATAAAGTCAATCTAACAAGCCATTTTTTTTTCTAAAATAATTTTTATTTTGGACATCAAAATTGTGGCTACACCCTAAAAAAAAACCGAAAAATATTGAGAAAATGTGCAATCAATAGCTATGATTGAGTAGTGTATGATGCCGGTAAAAGTGTGAAAAAATAAATTAAAATTAAAAATTAAAAAATTAAAAACAATAAAAAAAAAACTATATACCATATTCATAAACAAATAAATACAAATACAGAACAATCATTACCCGGCCTTGACACGCTGCATAATGCCCGCTGGCCGCCATCCAAAACACAAAAGAAACATTACTGGACTGTGAAATCAGAATAAGGATCAGGTTACAGAAGTAGATGAACATATAGAGCATCCAACAACACCTACAGATTATGAATCTGACAGGGAATTGCCAACTTCTGTGGACATTTTTTACAACTGTGCCATGGGTGGAATGAATTTTGGTTTAGAGGGAGAGGAGACTGAGAGTGAAGGAGCCTCTGAAGCATACAGTTATAAATATGAGGACTCAGATGATGATCCAGATTCAGAATGGGATAAGGATGATCTTCAAGAAAGGCTCTTTGATTTTGCTGTCAACCAGGGAGATGACTTAAAGGATGAAGATTGGGTGCCACCTCAGTTGAGGAAAAAAAGGCAGCAAGAAGGCAATGGTATGTTCACATTGAACCCTGATTGTAAATTAAAAAATTAGAATAAATTGTCAGGTCAACCAAAAAAGTACAAGAAGGGCCCAGATGTCATGAGCAAGTCCAGTCACACACAACGTCGATATAAGAAACCAACTGCAAATCAGAAATCCCTTGATGCATTTGGGTTTTTATCTAGCCACCAACAACGATCTCCTTCGATTGAAATTGTCAAAGCACTATCCAAGCCTGAGTTGAGGCCACTATATTTGGATACAGATTTACCTAAAGAGGTGCAACATGACATCAATGCTGACATTACCAACACCCAAATCCAACAAGAAAGTGTTGAGGTCACAATTCCACCTGCTGATGAACAGGATTCAGAATTGGGACTAGATACACAAGCTGATTTAGAAGATGATATTGATGAGGCTGTTGCAGGTGGACTGGATATTAACTCATGGGAGTTTTTGCAAGATCAGATCAAGAAAGACCTAACAAAAAAGCACCAGATGCTCACCCTATCCGATACTAATAAACTACTGGTTCTCAGAAATTTTGCAACATTACAGATTAAAGGATTGGGAATAATGGAGGCAAGTAAACAAATTGCTCAACAATGGCATGAAGGAGCTGGAACTCACTTTTCTCAAAAAATTCATGTTCTTGCTCGGCACTATCAAATATTTGAACAGCTTCCTGAAGAAAAGCATGGTGGTATTCATATAAGGTCACTTCTTTCTGATGAGCAGCTACAGATTTTGGCACAGCAATGGCTTTCTTCCCAAACTGCTGGGCAGGTCACTCTAAAAGTATTTTAAGACACACTTAACACAGTAATTCTTCCTAGCCTCTCAATCACTCCAAAAAATCCAATTGGTCTTTGCACTTCATGTCATTGGTTAATTAAGCTAGGGTGGCACCACAAGGCTCTTAAAAAGGGGGTTTATATGGATGGCCATGAACACACTGATGTGGTTAAGTACCACAAGAACATATTTTTGCCACTGATGGAGAAGTACCAGAAAAGAATGGCCACGTGGGTCCAGGATGATGAAGGAAATTTTACAAGAATTCCTCCAACATTACAGGATGGCAAGAAAGAAATCATTTCTAACTTTCAAGATGAGTCTTGTTTCCACGCAAATGAATACAAGTTGTCAGCTTGGTATGGTTTACTATAATTATATGAAATGAATTTTCACAACTCATATAAATCAATATTTTCAGGCTTAAGCTAGGCCAGAGAGTTCTGTAAAAAAAAGGAAGAGGCCGACTTATACATGTATCAGAATATATCAATCCTGAAACTGGTCGCCTTGTCTACACTGATAAGGAAGGCAAAATTCTTGATGAAGCATGCATAATTATTTACCCTGGATCAAATGGTGATGCATGGTGGGATGCAGAACAACTATTGGCCCAGATTTTTCATGCAACTGCTGTTTTTGAAAAGCAGTTTCCTGGGTGCATTGCATTATTTGTTTATGATAAGTCTTCTGCTCATGGATCTCTTGCCCCAGATGCTCTCAAAGCCTTTGAGATGAATAAATCTGATGGAGACAAGCAATGCAAACAGAAAGATACCATAATTCCCCAATCTAATCCAAACACTTTATTCCAAGGCCAGGTATAGTGATTGGCACGGGTAACCCCCGGGTATTTTGTGCCTACCTGTACCCATACCCTTAGCAACGGGTAGCGGGTTATTGTGGGTCCGGGTACGGGTACCCACGGGTTTAACGGGTATTGCTTTTACCCGTGACCCACAATGGGTATTGTTCTTACCCGCAGGTTCAGCAGACAACACTACAACTGCCTTTGACCTCAGGACATTACCTGAAATGGCGCACAAAAAAGTGCTCAACCCAAAGCCAAAAATTTGGAATGGTATTGGGGTGTATCTATAGATGGCATATAGAGTGTGCGCTCAGCATTCCACCAATTCTGGAAGAATCCCTCTAAGAACACCAATCAACTCGGGCCCTGTACTGTCCGTGAGTGTGCTGCCTGAGGGGACAAGAGGCACCAGTATCCAGACACCAGACATCGCAGCAAGCCATGTGATGGCATGACATGACATGCCAGGGGGTGAGCAAACAAGTGAGGTCAGAGGGATGGGATTTATATATCTGTGGTTCGGTTCGATTCAATTGTGGGGGTATATGGTGTCAAGAAGTAATTCTCCGAGGTGCTCAAGTCACCGACAGGGAAAACCTCGCATGTTCGGCAGAGTTCCAGCAATGCCTGGAGTATGAACTGGCACGCCGTATGCACCACACATGCCATATGTGCCGTACATGTCATACGCGCCATACACGCCATATGCGGTGTCGTACGTGCCATATGTGCTGTACGCATCATACGCGCCATACACGCCATATGCGTTGTATGCGCCGGTCGTACACGCCATATGAGCCATACACATTGTATGTGCCATACACATTGTATGTGCCATACACACCGTATGCGTCGTATGCACCGTACATGTCATATGGGTCATACGTACCGTACATGTCATACAGGTCATACACACCATATGCGTATGAGTATGCACCATACCTGTCATACGGGTCGTACGCACCATACACATCATATGCGCCGTACGCGCCATATGTACCATATGCGTTTTCAGTAGCGGGCTTGACAAGATTGACAACCAGGGAGGCGAGCACACCGCCGCATCCGTGCCCCGTGCACCAGTCTGCGCAATTGCTTTTGTGGCATCAGCTGTCGATGCGATGCACACGAGTGTCACATGTGGGAGGTTGGCCGGCTGAGACATGTCATTAAGAACCACTAGCAAATTTGGCTCCTGGACTTACATTTCGTGTCCTGGATGCCCTCCACGGTGACCTCGAGCCCGTCATACAGCTTGGCACAAATGCATGAGTACACCACCATGTCCATGCCCCATGCGCCAGTCTGCACGATCACTGTTGCTGCGTCAGCTGTCGATGTGATGCGTTTTGCTCCTGGACTTACAGTTTGCGTCCTGGATGCTCTCCGCACAAGGCTGGTGTACCTCTGGCCCACCGCATGAGCACCGGCAGCTGTGTCATCTCCTCAAAGGAAGCTGAGTGCTCCCGGGTATATCAAGATAGTGTTCCTCTAGTGCCAGTCATGTCTGACGGTCTTTCCAAAAAGGGTCGCAAGGATGGCCAGCATATGCTCAACGGTCGAGTCTATGGTTGCCGTTTGTCTGCCTCTCAGAACGGCAAGCCCAACTTGTATGAGCCCGAATTTGTCGAATGGGGCTATGGCGGTATGGGCAGCATTGCTAACAACCAAGTAAAGTCCTGCTCTGGTCCAGATTGGGCCAAATTGCAAAGTAAAGGCAAAGTGCTTGGCAGTGGTTCCGACATTGATGAAGATGATGGCAGCGTGGGTACGGTTATATAAACGAGGTTAGTGCTGAACCTCGCTTATATAACCATACCTGTGACTTATATAAGCATACCCGCCTGTGGGTATGGGTGTGGGCTGGGTTGGAAATCCTGACCCTGACCCTTACCTGCGCTAACCGTACCCGCTACCCGCACGGGTTTCCAATACCCGCACCAATCACTAGCCAGGTACAAAAAATGACCACAGTGAATGGGGAACCAAAGGGACTCAAAACAGTTCTTGAAGAAAGGGGTTTCAATGTTCAAGGCAAAAAAGCAAAGTGGAAACCTGTTTGCCCAGCTAACAACACAAACTGCTGCATGGCTCACATCCTCAGTCAACAAGATGATTTTGCAAATCAAATTTCTCAGCTGGAGGCACTTATTCACAATGCAGGGCATGAATGTATCTTCTTGCATAAATTTCATTGTGAGATGAACCCTATTGAAATGGCAAGTATTTATTGTATTACTTTCTTGCATTATTTTATGAAACTAAAATATGACAATAGTACTAGGGATGGGCAAAATTCCATTATCGAGAAATTCCAAACAAGACATTTGAGGATGCAAAGACAGTGGCAAAAGAATACCTTGATGTATGCCCAGCTGATATGATATGGCAGTTTATAAATCGTTCTTGGAGATTTATGGCTGCATATTGCAAGGGACTTACTGGGAATGCAGCTGCTTGGGCTGTTAGAAAGCAAACCAAGCACCGTGTAGTTACTGAACAAGCTATGATGTCAATTGAAGCTATACTTAACTAAAATTTACATTATGACAACGAGATTTGGGGTGAAAAATTGCACTGAAAAGGCCCAAAAATTTGGCCACATTTATTTCTCATTGGAAAAACTTTGGAACACATTTTTGGACGTATTTTGACATTCTGATTCTGAATATAACATTATTTTGGCACAAAAAATTCCCGATCACTCAAACCAAATTGGTTGAGTTTGCTTGTCCCATACTGTAGAATGCATAAGCAGTAAAACAGAATTAAAACAGAGGAAGCCTCACTTCTGAAAATCATGTGATTAGACATGTGAGGGAATACAATCAACATAACTCACAAATTAATCTTGTTCAGTTCCATCTCAGTTGGTGTAAAGTTGTTTATTTTGGCAATAGACTGTGAAGTGCAGAACAAGTTATATTGGTCATCACAAAATAAGAACATGAAATACATACCAAGTCACACACGATAATGCCAATAAGCAAAAGACCAAATACCAAAGCAGTTGGTCTTTTAAGCTTGGAAATGGCATATACCCATGCCATTATAACCCCTGGTAGAATAGGTATATAAACTTGTGAATATAAAATTAGAGCCACTATCACCTTGTATTCCAAGAAGGGGTAGAATAGCAATACTAGCATTAAAGCAAACTAAGACATTGCCTTGACTATATTGACATTAGATTCTGTATTAAAATTCATGAGAGTCTTACTGGAGTCCCATGAATGTGAACTCTTTGCAATCAATAGAATAAAACTACTCACCTTGATAGATGGGTTTGAAAGGAAATTGTTCGTTATTGAGAGTGTCATGAAATTGATGACGACTACATAGCGAGCCAAGAAATAAAGGACGGATCCTAATCTAAGCTTCTTCTTCCAGATATTTTTCATTCCATAAGGGATTATAGAGAGTCTGTCATAAACCAAGAGTGCTGCTTGAAACAGTGAAGCCACAATGAAGGTTACATAAAATTACTTCTGGACTTATCAAACGCAGCAATCCCAACATATTTCAAAGCCAAGCTGTTCAAATTAAATTATTATTTTTTGAAACCGAAGAGTTTTAGCGTACTAACATATCAGTCATCTGCTGTATGAAGACTTGATTAACCCCTTGAGAGGACATCTTGTAAGTGAATGGTGAGAAGGACTGGATCGTGTATTGGAATGAGAGGCTGATGGATGGAGGCAGCAGAATGTACAAGCATTTATGAGAGTCATGACCATGTGAAAGGAATGGACATTATTGCACCCAACAAAGATAGTATCTCTAGCACAATACCCTGGATGATATGTAGAGGCAGCATCATAATAGAACTAACTTACCAACAAAGACAGTATCTCTGGAACAGTACATTGGATGATATGTAGAGGCAGCATTGCAATAGAGTTCATGTAAGACAATAGCAATGTTAATTCTCCTTATTATGATTGATCTTCTTCCAACTGATTATGCCTAGACACATGTATTCGAGGCACATAGTTAATATATTTCAGTCTCTTGACAGGAGTTGAGCATACATTTGTTCTAGCTGCCCATCATGAGCAGCTCAAGCTTCTCGCACTGTGTGATGTGGCACTTTTTGATTTGTGAGGAAGGGTTGATGCATGTTGAGCGAATCCTATTTTTGTTTCATCAAATAGGGTGTACTAACCAGAGATTTCAGGTTGTCTTTTTGCATGATGTTAAAGATTCGAATTTATTAATGACGTAGAAGTGTCTGTTCATGTTGAATTTACACAGGGTTATGTTATATCGGGGACTGGATAGTGTTCATCTTCGCATGTAGATGACGGCTGTATGGGAGGCATTTAACTGTGTATCGCCTTAGTGTATATATACATTATTGAACGAGAATACTGTAAGATCAACATCCCTTCATTGCATGTGGATAGAGGCTGATTCATGCTGATTTTCCCTCATTCCTTGACTGTGGATTCACAGGGCTCAGGACCCAGGTGATTAGTACCCACTTTGAGGCATCCATAGTCTTGGTAGGTCATCCCTGAAGATCAGTATGCTGGTGTCATGCAACTCATGCTTGTAGTCTTAGCACAAATTCAATGAAGCAAATCTTGCAATGTAAATGATTACTGTTTGACCTATCATACCATACTGTTGGGACATATCAATGTATCAGCTACTGCAACCCAGTTTTTGATGATATTCCATCTCCTTCATGTATCAATTTAACTGTTGCAATGCTCCCTTGGTTATTCAACTGACCTTGATAATTCTTCAATTAGGCCACAGCACCCATACACTTTGTTGTACTTATGTATTATATCGACGACAATATCTGCCAAGCATGACAATATGTGCCAAACTAAGAACAGATTTACTTCCAGTACTGTGTGTGCAGCCTCATTAGTAGTATGGCAGTTCCAGATGAGCAATTTATAATTCTATTCATATTTGGAGAACTTGCATGTGTAAAGGAGGCTATGTGTCAGAAAAAGATCTTATGGAGGTAGCATAATCAAGGTCAGGCTGGAGAACCAGAATGGTGCTAAGCATCGGCCACAATAATTGCTCAGGTAACATCAACAACAGAGTTGTCTCTTTTTCTTTGATTATGGCCTCGTTAGTAGTCTGGCAGCACCAGATGTGATTTTCTGTCCTAAGGAGAAGATGATTGTGAACTTGCATGTGTAATGGAGGCTATTGGATGGAAAAAAATCTTCAGAGGCACCGCGAATCAGACTCAGCCTTGAGAACCAAAAATATATGAGGTACCAGACCAGTGCTGAACACTGGAATAGACATGTTATATTTGAACCTGTCACGAGTATAACCATGCACACAATTCTATTCACCAGCTGTCAATCTAATGCTGGGCCAAGGAACTCATAGGGCACACACCCATGTCTCTTTGTTTGGCCCATCAACACCAGCATCATTTAAGTCAGCTACCAAACACTCATGTCCAAACTCGTGCACTCCAATCCACAATCTATGTCTTCTTTAGGGGGCATAAACCTTGACTGGAAAAATGTCACCATCAGTGAACATGCTTGTGGAACAATGACTCAGAGTGGAAGAGCTGATACATGTTGTTTGTCCATTGCAGACGGTAATGTGTATATGCCAATAAACAATAGTGAGTGCGGCGTTCACTTAGGGCCTTTCATACCCGGACTTATATTTTTTAGACCCTGCAGTCGATGTGTTAGGCTTGCTCATACCTGCTGAAAGAGCATCTTATAACACACGCAATGCCGCTGAAGATGCCCAACACCCCGGGTGCATGGAGAACACGTGTTTACACGGGTGCATGGAGAACACGTGTTTACAGATATTGGATGACCTTGAGAGATGGGCAAGTGATGTTTCAATTGCAAAGGTCTACTGGCTAAATGGTCAGCTTGGAACAGGAAAGACAAGCATTGCTCACACTCTCAGCCAGCATTTGAATGAGCAGAAGATCCTTGGAGCCAGTTTCTTTTGTTCCCACTCAAGTGCAGCATTAGCCGATCTAACATGGATCATTCCTACAATTGTCAATATACTTGCTTGATCTAACCCTGGGATCCGAGCAGTCCTGCATGATCTCCTCATGAATGCATCTGATATGGCCAATCTCCACTCACTTTGCGACCAGTTCAAGTCTTTAGTGATAAAGCCCATTGAGCTTCTTGCAGAAAGCCAACATCTACTTCCCAATGTTGTTGTTATGGATGCCTTGGACAAATGCTCAGAACCTAGGAGAGTAGAACTGTTAATAAAGACAATCCTCGATGGTGTGGTGGATGTACCTCTGAAGTTCCTCATTACAAGTCAACCTGAGACCTGGATCACCACATCCTATCAAGCTTCAGGGACTGATGAACTTCGGGACTGCCGAGGTGTTGGATGGGAGTAGCCAAGTCCTACAGGCTGGGAGTAGTGGCTTTGGCTTCAACGTACTCATGCATTGTGCCCTACTCTTCCATGCGTGCCACTGATTTGCAACAGACAGGGTACTCGGGAGGATGCCGATGATGCTGGCCCAAGTAGAGGACTTTAACAGAGGAGAAGAAGGTAGAAGGGCCTAAGCCTAGTCAATACCCAGAATGAGGAAATATGTACATGCATGCCCTACTTATATAGGTTTAAGGAGCGACATGTGGAATAAGGAATGTGAGACAACAAGGTATGCAGAGCATGTGGTTATTGTCTACAATAAGTAAAATTAGAATGAAGGAATGGAAACGGGGATAGAACAATAAAAGATAGAATAATAGAAATGTGACCAAGGATAGGACAATAGGAAGCAACCGACTATAAAACAATGGAGCCATGGCCGAGGATAATACAAGGACAGGAAGTCCCGAGGTGAGGCAGATCGAAGGGTGAGGAGTAGGCATGGTGGGATTAATAGATGGTGAGTGGCATAGAGTATGTGAGGGGTAAGGACAAGGAGTGTGGGTGGTGGATGTGCCGAGCCGGGACTGGTGTACCAAGTGATATTCATGTGGCGTGGACACTTGGATGTGGACATAGGGTGACTGCTCGGTTGGCACTGCCAAATAAATAGGTCTTGGTACATGTACTTGAAACATCCTTCCTTCATAGTCCTGCACCTTCTTTTCAAGAATTTACACATCATAGAGGATGATTAACTGACAATCAACAAACCAATATTGAAACATACCTGAGATCTTCACTGTCCAAAATAGCGACCAAGCATGGATATTCTGAACCTAATCTCCCTTGGCCAGCTGAATCTGAGGTAAAGAGTGTTCTTGACCAATCGGATGGATTATTCATATATGCTGCCACCACCATATGGTATATTGATGACACAAACATAATCCCAGGGCGCGTATAACTGAACTCACATGCTCGGCATTGCCTCTCCCATCTCTGGACAGCTTCTACAATTTGATTATGGATGGGGCATTCAGGAATCTGCTGATTGACAAAGAAAAGATGGAAAGGCAAGATTTGTTTGCCATGGTGGTCTGTGTTCAGACCCCATTGTCCATCTCTGGGATTGCTTCCTTGTTAGGGAAGACATGTGATCAGGTTCAGATTGACCTATCTCAATTTCTTTTGGTAATCCATATTCCCTCTACCAATGATGGACCCATCAACATCTTTCATGCCTCATTCCGTGAATTCATCGTGGATCCTAAGCGCTGCCCAGCACACAGGGTAGATGTATCAGATCCACACCATAAATTGGCCATCAACTGTCTTGGACATATGAATAAGTTGCTTTGTCGTAATACTTGCGACTTGGATGATGGCAATATTGGAATACTCCCCAATGAAATTACAAATCCTTATGTCATTCTGGAGGCCCTCCGATACTCCTGTGTGCATTGGGCATTTCATTTTCTAGAGATGTTGTCCCCTGCTGAATCGTCAACGATGCTCAATGCTGTTTCTGAATTCGCCAATATCCACCTCTTGCACTGGTTCGAGTGCCTGAGTGCCTTTGGTGAGCTAGTGCAAGGTATTGTATGCCTGTTCCATCATCCTGTTCTGGGGAGACCTCAAACAAGCAAATGGCTTTGACTTGGGGCACTGGTTCTGGGGTACAACCCTGTATCTAGCTGTCCTGTTGACGGTACTCGGCAAGGCGGTGCTTATTTCTGAGTGAGTCCAAACATGGTCCTTGTGGCCAGATAGATATCTAACAACCGTCACATAATTTATAGACCAAGTATACAGTAGCTGGTATTAAGGAATTGTTTCCTCAGTTATTGGAAACATGATTGCTGACACAGAACTTGCCTAGCCATCCCTGGGTCTTTTGCCTTTACCGTGGTGTTCCTTCCCATGTATGTGCTCATTACACCTCTGCTTAACTTTTCTATCGAGTATGAGGGTATCATCCTACATCTATGGACTGACTGGATTTTTTATTGCACATTATTGTTACTACCAGCTATCTGCCTCAGTCGCGATTTTGCATGGAAATAGTCAGTCTTTTTATCCTGGCATATGACATGCTGCACCTCTAATACTCTCATCTCTTGTTTTTGCAGTTACTGTCAGATGTACCTCCCAGCATCCTATCATATTGCGCAGGAGCTACAAAAGTACAATATCCCAGATTACCGCCCATATCAGGAACAGTACATGTTGTAACTGTGTGGCTCATCTAGGATTTTTAATTGTGACTCACATGTCTCTTTCCAGGCTCCAAAAAGCCATCAAGAAGGTACATGCCATGTAGCATTTACGGTGGACTCGTGGCTTTGCATTCAGTCAAACGGAGACTGTGGGTCAACAGGACCAGGCCTGACTGATATGTGCATATGACACGTCAAAGTTGCATCATTGTCCATCTGGGTTGTGAATTTTTTAGAGTTGTCAACAAGCACCATGGACTAAGGAATATAGAAGGGGTAGGAAGTCAAGCAGCTTTTGGAACTATGCATGATGCCTGAGATGGCTCTGCTCCCCAATGGCCAGATGCTCATCACCAATGGAGCAATGACAGGTTATGCTGCAATGGGTCTGTTGCTGATGCAGTCAATGGTGCCTCAAATGCTGATCACCCTGCATGAGTACCTTCAACAATGTCGCATGATCCGTGATGCTGAGCGACATTCTAGGCTCACACCTTCCTTATACACACCATCTGCACCTCTTGGTGAACGCATCAGCAATGTGGGTCTCCCAACAATGAATATTCCACAGATGTATCATTCATCAGTTTCATTGACGCCCAAAGGGTAGTTACTCTTATTTCTGCCAAGTCATCTCAGGGTACTGATTAACATGCAACTTGCACAGTAATATCATGCTCGCTGGTTCAAACCCCAACGGCGAGATTGTCAATACCACTACATTCCCTCTTAAGTGCTTACCCTACATTCTCGATTTCACTCACCTCTCTCATGAGTGAACTTCAAGTCAAGTATCTGAACTCCCTGTTCTTCAATGTGGCATGACCCATGATCCTCAGCATGCCAAGTCAGATTGAATTCAACACAAAATTCTCAGTCAGCATCTCAATCCCTGCAAATATCAAACCAACATCTGTCCAGTGTATGATCCATCCATTGCTCTCTATTTGATATTCATCTTATGTCGTTCCCTGAAGTTGCACTCATGGACCTGGGGTTCTCTACACATGCATTCCACTCCAGCTCTCGTCTCATCTTCATGGAGGCTCACCTCTCTGTGAATGGGACGTCCCTCACAATCACAAGTCCACCAAATAACAGGGTTTACCCACCAGGCCCAGGTAAGCTCTTTGATATATTCTGCCACATATCGCTCATTATTAAACTTTCCTCCCAGCTTTTGTCTTTTTGACTCCCTCAGCCCACAGACTATATGCACCTCGTGCATCCATCTTGACATCACATGCTCCTGTCAATTCATTCATTCCATTTACATCACACTCAATATGCTTGCTATTCCATTCTGTCTTCATTTACATCAATATCCTTTCATTTACATTCCGCTCTACTTTCATTTACTCGTAATTCCACTCAGTCTCTTATATCCAATTTGCTATTATGTTCCTTAGGGTAATTCCATTGGGAATCGGACTGACACGTCACTCCCCAATGTCACAGAGGAGATCATTATTTGGGGCATAGTATTTCCATTCTCGCTTTTCATGATCCTCAGCTTTCTCATTCTATTATAGGAATCTAGTCAACTCCTAGTAGATTTGAAAGTAGTATAAAGATCTTGTACTTCAGTAGTTCAGTCCTCAGTCAGATAATCAACCTTGATTTTCTACTAGCTAATTCTCTGTCTTGCCTTTCTGAAATTAGGGCCAGTACAACCTGGTAGGCGCAACACACAAGTTGAAGCTGTACCCTGCCCCAAACCTCGCAATTGATTTATCTTTGGGAGATTTTATGTTAATTATGATTACGTCATTCCTTCACATTGTAACAGTATTATCTGACTTATATACCTGATCACACCTCTTTTCGCATATCCTCTTCGTATATCACGACCATCATGAATACTCGATCCACCACTCGTAATCTACCCTTCATCGTAGAAGTCCCAAGTCAGTTGCAGGAGATTTCCTCACTTCGACAGCTGTCAGAACAACCTTGGATTTGCAAAGCTGGCCTGTTAGGTGGAAATGCTCCTCCTGAATGTGAGGACAATGACAAAGAAGAGCCAATTGATGATAACAATGATGACAAGGCAAATCTGAACCCTGTTCAAGTTTCAAATCTGAACCCCACTCATGTTTCTAATCTAACTCTTAATTCCAATCCGACTCTTAATTCCACTTCTAGTTCTGACAAAATTGTCAAGGCACTTGTCGATCAATTAGCCCAACCACCCCCTAGATCTAATCCCAACCCTGGTCATCATGCCAAGGTTCGTAAGCCCGAGGTTTTGTTTTGGAACCGTAAATGAGGTAACCCAAGAACTGTGACAAAACTTTGGTGTGAAGAAAGCCTAATCAAGTTCTCCGACAAGACGAGGGCAAGTAGAAGCCTGTCCGGATTGATGTCCAAAAAGAATGGTTTAGAGGGGGCCTTGGCAGGTGCCTTTTCAATTACGTATAGGAATAATAGTTTGTGTATGTGAACTATTATTCTACCCTTGCCTAGGATTATTTCCACAGATGTTCTATAAATCTGATTTAGTTCTTTTACTATGTTTTTGCATACCTTTTATGTTTTAACCGAGAACCCTTTGTCAAGCACTGACCTTCGGATCAATGTACTCAAAAGAGGGAGACACTGACCTTCGGATCAATGTGTCTATGAGAAAGTGGCACTGGCCTTCGGACCAACGTACCGGAGTGGCACTGACCTTTGGATCAACGTACCTAAGGGTGCTTGATGCATAAGATAATCCAATGGACTATGGGTGATAGTAAGATAGATTGTTAAGTTACTTTACGCTACAG
>QLPI01009443.1:0-34195 GCA_003314275.1 Chroogomphus rutilus
GTTTAGCGCGTGACACGTCTCATCTTCTTGATTCGAAGTTGAGACGTGAGTACTATTTGTCCTGTTATCTTAGTAGCCACTCTAACTTTAGTTCTTAGTTGTTCCTAGGTAACTACTTGGAATACATCTTCTTGATTCGAAGTTGAGACTTGTTCCTAGTTGCAACAGCAGCTGCCTCGACCGAGAAATGAGATTGATGTACAGGAAGTTTAAGAGAGTTGCGTTGCAACACATGTGACGAGAACGTTCAGGTCGAGCCAATCGACTTTACCAAGGTCTTTGATCTGAGACTGAATGTCGGCCGACATAATGAACGTGTGCCCTGGCGGAGATTCAACCCTAGACGCTCGACATTACGCCGCCAATAATACCCGCATCATCCGATTAGTCTTTCCCAGAGCATGGATTTTCACTTGTTTGTAAGCTCTCTTAGCTTCTCACCAAAGGTCATCTTGCCTCTCAATGCCTCTTGTCCGTGCGCTGTCATCATTATATACGGAACTCTGAGATTGATTTTGAATAATATGATGATTTAGTTTCCCACCCCCGTACATCCTTCCCTCGAAGCAGCCTCAGTCACACCAGAGATTAGAGGGATTTATCCTCGAGACTTCTTTCCAAACCGTACATTCTTGATTCAACTCACTTTCCTTATTTACTAATCCTATATTAGCAATCTCGGTCCGTCTCCCTTTGGGAAAGACTCCGTATTGGCTGTTCGGTCCGGATCAGGGACCAAAAGTACTACATTCTTAAATTAAATCTACATTATATAGTATCATTTAGGTGGTGCTCATATATGGCCTGTCTGCGCCTGTACCGAAATGGAAGTACCTCACACCATTCCTATCCGAACATGGGTTTAGGGTACTTGTATAGGGTTATCTGGCTTTTTACTTTATATCACCATGTAATTCACCCTGGTAAATAGATCTCTTCGGAAGAGGATACGGTGAGTCCCCAGAAACCATCTATGACGCCGACCTTTATACAACACAGCTCCTACTGCTCCTTTAGCACGTGCAGTTTTCAAATGCTCATATTGTAGGACTTTCCTTGGTACTTTACTCTTTCCTCACCAGTCCAACATGTCTCTTCCTTAGATTGTTGTCCAGGGCAGCGGGATCGCAGCAGCTTTCGCTGCGACATTC
The DNA here is from genome assembly GCA_003314275.1 of Chroogomphus rutilus. Taxonomy (NCBI): domain Eukaryota; kingdom Fungi; phylum Basidiomycota; class Agaricomycetes; order Boletales; family Gomphidiaceae; genus Chroogomphus; species Chroogomphus rutilus. The sequence goes on from QLPI01009443.1 coordinate 1,152, forward strand.
ACCAGTCTTGTGAGTGAAAAGGTGGTATCCATATCTTCAGCTGGTGTAATGGATGTATTAACCCACTACTCCTTGTATGTAATTTATAAACTGATCATTGACTCCTAAGCCACCTGAGAGGTTAGCCAAGATGACGGTTCAGACAGTCAAAGGATCAGTTTTTTACAATCACCTTGACTTGACGTTTAACATCTCATGTCGTCCAGGAGATTGGCCTTTCGATGCCTAATACTTCATGCATTATGGACCAGGTTTTCCAACTTGGTGACTACAAAGAAATATGATCGACTATTGGGAACAGTTTAGAAAATTCCAGACTGAATGTCTTCCAGAATATGCAGAGGTTTTAACATCTTCAATAACGGGTGGTCCAATTTCCGACATGGAAAATGCTTTAAAGTTATCGCTGAAACTCCTCGTTTAAAGTGTCTTATTATTCGTGTGGGCTTCTTGCATATGTTTTTAGACATCAGCTGACAGATATACAGGGCACCAATGACACTACTGTGTCCATTAGGTTTGGAGAGACGATCAAAGCGCTACTGCCTGCCGCTGAGTTCCTTCCTGTTGAGGGTGCAGATCTTGACATGATCCTCGCGGAAAAATATTATGAGGAAGGTCGAGTCATTGTACTGAAGTTCTTCCAAAGCTGATTCACGATAAATTAGCGGCATTGGCGAACATTTCATGAGCCTGTAGTTTTGATGTCTTGATTATCAAGCGTGTTTGAGACAGGATCGATAGATCCGTTCACTGCATCCGTAATAATTTTCTTCCTCACAAATTGTCTAGCTGTGAAATCAGTGAATATCATCAATCCATATTTATACCAACCTCACCGTGAGCTCGGCAGTGATTTTTTCCTTCAATCGTTTTGATGTGAATCACTGTAGGTATCATTACTGATATGCTCTTGAACACGGGACAGAGTGTTACAATGACCGTGTGTTAACTTGGTATTCAGAAATACAAAGCGCATTGTTCCAGTACACGTCTCTTTTGTGCTTTTATCGGCTAGTAATGCGGGTATGGCAAACAGTCTTGACCTCGTAATACCTCGCTGAGTTTTCGTCTGGGATGGTGGCTCGGCCTAAATTTAAATCAGCCGATGGGATTTTCGGACTTGAAAAAACAAAGAAATCCATAAAATCACAAGTGTCATCGTTTCCAGGATTATCATCTACTTTTTCAGACGTAAACATCGTCACGTTTCCTCGTTGAACAAAGAGCTGTACGTCCATTCACATTTACCTTGCAGGTGCTGGTGGCGATGTGTCTTTTCAAATCGGCGCCAGTACATTCCCTTGTAAGTGGAGCTTGTGGCCATTCTATCTATCCTCAAAAAATTTTATATGTTGTTTCATGATGACTGGGGCCAATATTCTCACAATTAGAAGGTAGAGTCCCACATGAGGCTGCGTACGATTCCATCCAACGTGATTCTGCCACCGGATGTGACCCGGGCACTCGTCAAAACGTAATCCATGAGATATCTACCTGGATGGATGCAGGTAATAACAGGCCAATATGTTGGCTCTTCGGACCTGCCGGATGTGGTTAAACAACAATTGCGCACACGATTGAGGAATAATATGGGAGACGGGATGCGCACTGGGAGGACCTATAGCCGAAAGGAAGGCTGGCCGCCAGTTTTTTCTTTTCCCGAACCCAGAAGGATCAAGACATTAAGACGCAGATGTTCCTCATGATCGCTTATCAGCTAGCTATTTCTCTCCCTAATATGTGGGTTCGCATAGAGAGACTAGGCACTCTGTGAATTCCTACGCACGTGTTACTACTAAAGGAAGCACGCAGAGTGCCGCTCAAATGTTGCATATTCGTGATTTTGCTCAGTCGGTGTGGCAGCCAGTTAATTGTAATCGATGTGGCGGTGGAATGACGTCATCGGATGTGATCATGACGCCGAAACCGGTCCGGCCTGATCCTATTCGTGATCGGGTTCCGTTCTCGGAGAGAAATCATGATCGGCACGAAAGACAGTAGTAAAAATAATGTGGATACCGCGTGACGTTCCGGGGTGAACTGGCCGATCAGGTTAGACCTGATCGGCCATCTATGATCCCACTCCGTCGGTATATGTTTTATTTTTGTTGTGCTGTTTGTTGATCCAACAAATGAAAAAAAAAAAAAAATCGCACTAGTGCAACGAGGGTGAATGGTTCCCAATCGGAGGGAGCTCCCGGTCAATTTTTGTTTCATTTTCACCAGAGAATGAATTAATGGAAAACTCGCAAGTGTGTCTGTAATTAAGGGGAAACCCACTGAGCATGTTGAATGTTGTCTCACACTACATGTTTTAGCCTCGATAATACAGCCGTTTGTTTCCACGCAGCCAATTCGAATGGATGGATGAATGGCATACCAAAAATCTTCTCAAAGCTTCCTGGACCACAGCACGATAGGTGCTTATGAAAATCTGTGGATTGCCGAAATCTAAATTTCCAAATTTCCTGCTGGTCACGCGGGTATCGCACGACCATGCAAAACGTACACTGATACACCAAACTTGAGCCCCACTTGAAACTTTTGTGGAATTTCTCCAAGTTCTATTATACAAGGAAACACTAATTCGGACTTGTAGCACAAACTAAAGCATGTTTAAATCAATTGATTAGGGGCTGTCTGCTATTGTGGAGATTAGACCATGGGTAAGAGGTTGTATGAGTGCTTCTTCACCATTGAATCAAAAACAGCAAAGTGTGTTTGTTTTTCACCAATAATTTAAATCTATATGGCAACAAACTATATGGTGCCCCTATGGGTTTATTGCTTAAACCACCTAATTTTTATGGCACGACAACTTTAGGAATTATCAACATAATGACCACGATATTAATTATTAATTATTAATTGAGGCTGCATGATGCACTAAATATATCCAACCTACAGAATCCCAAGGACATTGATCAATATATCAACTTTGTGAAAACTTCAATATGGCAGTTTGAATTCCCCTATCAAATTTCTCATCCCAGATAATCAGGTGGATGGAAGTAAACCTTCTTTGAGTTTCTTTCCAACCCTGATAGGTATGGTGATGTCCTTCTGTACCCTGTAATTTCAAGATGAGATTAGGGTAGGTTGGAAAAAATCAATAAGGGAAGTACATGGATTATAACACACTTGAAATGAGGGGTCTGAAATGGCTTTCAAAGCATTCTCCATGTGCTGCATTGGACCATTCTGGAAGGTAGATACCAAGGCTGGGCTTATGAAAATCCATCGATTGCCGAAATCCAAATTTCCAAATTCCCTGCTGGTCATGTGGGTATCACACGACCATGTAAAACATACACTGATACACCAAACTTGAGCTCCACTTGAAACTTTTGTGGAATTTCTCCAAGTTCTATTGTACAATGAAACACTGATTTGGACTTGTAGCACAAACTAAAGCATGTTTAAATCAATTGATTATGGGCTGTCTGCCATTGCAGAGATTACACCATCAGTAAGAGGTTTTATTCTTCGCCATTGAATCAAAAACAGCAAAGTGTATTTGTTTTTCAACAATAATTTAATTCTATATTGCAACAAACTATACAGTGCCCCTATAGGTTTATTGCTTAAACCACATAATTTTTATGGCATGACAACTTTAGAAATTATCAACATAATGACCACAATATCAATTATTAATTATTAATTGAGGCTGCATGATACACTAAATATATCCAACCTACAGAATCCCATGACCATTGATCAATATATCAACTTTGTGGAAACTTCAATGTGGTACTTCAAATTGCCCCATCAAATTTCTCATCCCAGATAATCAGGCAGATGGAATTAAACCTTCTTTGATTTTCTTTCCAACCCTGATAGGCACCATGATGTCCTTCTGTACCCTGTAATTTCAAGATGAGATTAGGGTTAAGTTGGAAAAAATAGATAAGAGAAGCACATGGATTATAACACACTTGAAATGAGGGGTCTGAAGTGGCTTTCAAAGCATTCACCATGTGCTGAATTGGACCATTCTGGAAGATTGATGCCAAGGTTGTAGGAATCCTGAAAGATGTTCACACTGAAGTCTTTATATTTATAATAGTTACAGCTGAGCCTGGATATCAACAAAGTAGGCCCACATTTTTTAGGAATCCTGAAGGATCGTGACAGAAATACTGATTTCCTGACCAACTTGAAATGATACATATTAAGACAACATAATCGCAGAAAGCCATCCCATGACCGTCTTGGCTGTCACTTGTAACATGGTGGCAAATATCATAAGAGTTGGGTTGGAAGTAATCAACACACAGAAAGACATGTGTGAGATGTGGTGGGTAGATGCTTTCATTAGGCCTGCTGGAGCTAAGAATACTAACTTTTCAGTTATAAGATTGGAAAATATAGTAGCAAAGAAGGCAGCAATCATCATATGAAAGAACATTTCTTTGGGTTTGATAACCACTACCATGTTATAATTTGCTCAATTGGTAGAATTGCAAGACTATGAGGCTACAATCAAAGATGAAAAAACTGGTATAGTTGTAAATCTTCAGTAAACCTCTATGACCAATCCCTAGACATGCTATTGATCATTAGGCATGAGATCAACTATGATAATGTGACTTGAATTATATCCAAAGCACACTTTGGATGTGGAGATGGCATGTGTGTGGAAATCACGGAAATCAGGGGGGATCCAGCAAGATTGCAATGGTGAGTCAGTGAGAATCCAGTCTTTACTGTGTGAGATCAAGATCTGGGGCTCCCCAGGAGGAAAGAGATGCAAGTGCCAAGGGAAGGCATGAGTGACTCTGCTTCCATCGGGGAATTGGAAGGATTCGTGTTTCAGTAGTAATGTTAAATCGCCACTGGTAGTGTCCCATATACGGACTGAGCCGTCCGATGAGCCAGACACGACGTGCATGCCATCAGATGAGAATGTAACGGACCCATATGAATGTGCTTCGAATGTATGCTGTATCGCTCCGGTGGTCGTATTCCATATCCGGATTAATTGATCACCGGAGCCAGACACGAGACGCGATCCATCGCAAGAGAAGGCAACGGAGTGCACTGATCCTGAATGACCAGTGAGTATATGCTCTACCTTCTCTTGAGATGCATTCCATATGCGGACCGAGCCGTCCTGACAGCCCGACGCTACACGTCTCCCACCAGGGGAGAATGCAACAGATCTCACCCAACCCGAATGTCCCTTCAGCTTGCGCTTCATCTTTCCAATAGCTGTGTTCCACAGAATGACTGAGTTGTCGGCTGATCCAGACACGATGTATTTCCCATTAGGCGAGAAACCAACGGAGTACACCCAACCTGAATGACCCTCGAGTACATGCTCTATCTCCCCAGTGGTGGCATTCCAGACTCGGACGGTCTGGTCCCACGACCCAGACACGACTCGTGTGCCATCAGGGGAGAATGCAATTGAAGTTACCGTGCGTGAATGTCCCTGGAGTGGCTGGTCTCTCTTTCTCCTGATCGCCTTCCAAATACGAGCCATCGTCGCGCGCGAACCAGAGAATACGCTTGCACTGTCACGTGAAAATGACCTCCAATCTACCGTCTCCAAATCGCTCGTCACATCCCAAATCCGGACTGTGCTGTCATCCGCTGCAGATGCCACGTATTTCCCGTCAGGAGAGAATGCGACAGACCTCACACCACCCGTATGTCCTTTGAGCACACGCTCTATCTCCCCCGAAGCTACGCGCCAAATAATGACCGAATGATCCCACGATCCAGACACGGCGCGGCTATCGTCGGGAGAGAATGCAACAGAGGTCACCCAATTTAAATGTCCGTATAGTATGCGGTCTAATTTCCAGCTATCTGTAGTCCAAAAACGGACTGAGTTGTCATGGGAACCAGAGACTATACGCATCCCATCACGTGAGAAGGCAACTGAGCTCACCGGGCGTGAATGTCCCTTGAGTACATGCTCTACTGTCCCGGTTGTGACATCCCAAATGCAAACAGTGTTGTCATGCAACCCAGACACAGCATATTTCCCATCGGGTGAGAACGCGACGCACCATACCGGCGAATCAAGTTCTTGTATGCGCTTCGTCTCCCCTGTGGTGGCATCCCATACCTGAGCAGTGGTGTCATCAGAGCAAGAGACAACACTTTTGCCATCAGGTGAGAAGGCAACCATGTTGACCCACTGTGAATGTCCCTGGAGGATATGCTGTACCTCCCCTGTTCTAGCATTCCAAATTCGAATCGAGCCGTCTGTCGAGCCAGACACAATTTGTGAACCATCGGGTGAGAAGGCAACAGACCACACTTCCATTGTATGCGCCACCAGTATGCGCTCAATCTCCCCCGTAGTAGCATTCCAGATGCGAACTGCAGAGTCGCCACACCCAGACACAACACGTGTTCCGTCAGGCGAGAATCCAACGGAGCGTACATATGAAGGGTGTGTCATGACATGCTCGAATGGTCCCCATGACCCAGCGATGCCCACCACTACTCTAGGTAAGTTACCAAACAATGTCGGATAGTGATGTCTTATCAGTGCGCTTTTAGGGATCCATGCGAGCGCTGAGCCATACGTGTTCAGGCAGTGACGTGACATGGTCTCGAACGCCATCTGCAGGTAGCGACGAGCATCCTCCAGTAGCAACCGGTGGCGGGAATCAATCTTGGAGTATTTCTGGGAAAATGATGAGCTAAACTCCTCTACCATGTTGATTACTAACCGAGTTGGCTTCTTTAGCCGTGCTAAGAGACCTCAGCCCAGATCCAAGCTCCGCAAGTGTACTCAGGCACTCAAGCCAGTGCAATAAGTGTATATTGGCGAATGTCCCAAGTTCTCTGAGCATCGGTAGAATGTCTTCAGATGGGGATGCAAGAGCCTCTACAAGATGGGAGGCCCAGTACAGGCATGAGTATCTGAGAGTCTCAGGAATAACGCTAGCATCAGGGATTTCATGGGGTAGTCCGACTATACCACGATCGGGTAAATTGCAGATGTTACGCCGGAGAGACGTATTCAACCTCTGGAGACATTTGACGGCCAGTTTGTGGTGGGTATCTGAAGTATCAATGCTGTGTCTATAGCAACGATTCGGATTGACGATGAACTCTCCAAACGAGGCGTGAAAGATAGTGATCGGACTATTGTCGGTGATGTGAATGACGGATTGTAATGGCAACAATGCAAATTGAATGTCGCGCTTTTCTAGATACAGTAGAGATGCGATGTGTTCCATGGACAGTGGTGTTTGAAGGCAGATCACCGCAGCCAGTACATCATGTCCGTTGAGGCTTCCGCTCCCGGCTGGCTGGGGAAAGGCCAAGTCTACAATGTGCTGGTAGAGCCTGTCAATCGGCTCCGTATGGGGCGGCAAGAAGAGAGGAGAATCGAGTCGGGTGATCTCTGTCAACCGAGACCTGTTATCTTTATTTGTCGCTCCGATATAACGAACGGCCGTGGCAGCATAAATGAACAGGTCTGCGCACAGATTGAGAAGAATTCTAAACTGATCTGCAGGAGGCCATGAAGGCAAGCCCGCCGAGAATCTATCCATCTTGGCAATTTCATCCAACGAATTTTGGAGGTATGTGCGAATATCATTTCGTACCACATCCTGTGTGGCTTCCTGCAGGGAGGTTTCAACCATGACCGCAATATCCAGCGAATAAACAGGATGGGTCCTAAAAACCCTTTCAATCCAATTCTCGGGCCGGCTTGTAATGAACGCTTTGAGCGGTATGTTGGTCATGCCATCAAGGATAGCCTTGATCAACATTTCTACTATCCCGGGTGCTGAGCATTCGTCCAAGGCATCTATAACGATAATGTAATAAACCCCTTGTTCGTTGTCAGCAGCGATCACGACGGGATTAATGACCAGGGAGCGGAACTGCTCAGATAGATCATTGAGATCGGCGACGTCGGGTTTGTTCGCGAGGACGTCATGGATGACTGATCGGATCTTTGGGTTAGTTCGGGCAAGCATTGTAGCGATCGTAGGGATGATGCGACGTGCATCCGTCAATCCTGAGCGGGAGCAGAAGAAACTTCCCCCAAGCTTGTTTCGCCCATCTAGACGTCTGCAGAGGGTGTGGGCGATCGTTGTTTTCCCTGTGCCGAGCTGGCCGTTCAGCCAATAGACGTTTGGAGTTGAAGGATCATGCGCCCAGGCTTCTAGATCGGCCACTATCTGCACCCGGGTGTCTTCCATGCATCCGTGAGGTTGGTCACCTTCGGCGCCGAACCGCGTGTCATAGGATGCGTGCTCTGCGGGTTTGAGTAATGCTACCGGATCCTGCGAGACATCTGCACGATCTTGAGTATGGAAACATTGTCATCAAGTGGCACTGTACTTACTGACGATATGGGGAATAACCACATCACCCTGCGCATCTGCAACAAAACTCTCAGTAATGGATAGGCCAACAGAACGCCTTCAACAATCTCACGGATTGAGACATTTTCCCATTGGGTGATTATGCCTGCTTGCGACGACATGGATTGTAGAATGTATTGAATGAGTTTCGGCTTGAGACTGACGTGGACTGCGTGAAATGATGGTAGAGAGACACTGGGTCAAAAGACGAGGGTGGGTGTGTGAGCTGGCAAGTTCCACACGCGAAGGCGATGCAGCGCCAGACCATTGTTATATACAGGCGCTCCTGTTGTACCTTTGCTTTCCAAGGAGTAACGCTGACCCACTTATGGTTTTTATTCTAAACACTTTCAAGAATATGTCTACATGTCTTTGGAACCCATACAACTACCCAACCGAATATCTGCCCTGGACAGCCAGTCACAAACTCTGTTCAGTTTTCACCAAAGGTCAGCGCCTAATATACTATTATACCTGTCACATACTACAAGGGGCACACCAAATTCGTCCTTTATCTCATTGGCAAGAAGGTTTGGGTCAAAAAAACTGAACAGCGCTGATAAATGACTGAGGAAAACCAACCCTTTGACTTGATAACACAGATGAAGTTGTTACAAACAAGTGCGACCAAATCATTCCCACATGTGGTCATAGTATTGGGAACGGTTTAGAAAATTCCAGACTGAATGTCTTCCAGGATATGCAGAGGCTGTAACATCTTGTATAAAGGGTGGTCCAATTCGCGACATGGACAACGCTTTTAAAATCATCGCTGAAACTCGTCGTTTGAAGTATCTTATTATTCATATGGCCTTCTTGCATATGTTTTTAGACATGAGCTGACCAATGTACAGCCTGTGGCGTGAGACAACATTCAACGTGCTCAGTAGGTTTCCCCTTAATTACAGACACACTTGGGAGTTTTCCATCAATTCATTCTCTGGTGAAAATGGAACAAAAATTGACCGGGTGCTCCCTCCGACTGGGAACCATTCATCCTCGTTGCACTAGTGCGATTTTTTTATTTTTTTTTATTTTTTTTTATTTTTATTTTTTTCATTTGTTGGATCAACAAACGGCACAACGAAAAAAAACATAGACCGAGGGAATAGGATGATAGATGGCAGATCAGGTTAGACCTGATCGACCAGTTCACCCTGGAACGGCACACGGTTTGCATATTATTTTTACTATTCTCTTTCATGCCGATCATGATTTATCTCCGAGAAGCAGCAGGCCGGACTGGTTTGGTGTCGTGATCACACCCGATGACGTCATTCCACCGCCATATTGATTACAATTAACTGGCTGCCACTTCAAACTCACGAATGTGCAACATTTGCGTGGCAATCTGTGTTTTTTGTTTGGTAGTAACACGTGCGTAGGAATGCACAGAGTGCCTACTCTCTCTATGCAAACCCACATATTAGGGAGAGAAATAGCTAGCAGATAAGCGATCGTGGGGAAAAACTGCGTCTTAATGTCTTGATCCTTCTGGGTTCGGGAAAAGAAAAAATCAGCAGCCAGCCTTCCTTTCAGATATAGGACCTCCCAGTGCGCATCCCGGCTCGCATATTATTCCGCAATCGTGTGCGCAATTGTTGTTTTACCCCATCCGGCAGGTCCGAAGAACCAACATATTGGCCTGTTAATACCTGCATCCATCCGGGTAGATATTTCTGGATTACGTCTTGACGAGTTCCCGGGTCACATCTGGTGGCAGAGTCAGGTTCGATGGAACCGTACGCAGCCTCATGTGCGATTCTACCTTCTAATTGTGAGAATATTGGCCCTAATCATCATGAGACAACTGAAAACTTTTTTGAGGATAGATAGAATGGCCACAAGCTCCACTTACAAGAGAATGTACTGGCGCCGATGTGAAAAGACACATCGCCACCAGGTAAATGTGAATGGACGTAGAGCTCTTTGTTCAACGACGAAACACAGCGATGTTTACATATGAAAAAGGAGATGATACTCCTGGAAACGACCACATTTGTGAATCTACGAATTTCTTTGTTTCTTCAAGTCCGAAAATCCCTTCAGCTGATTTAAATTTAGGCCGAGCCCCCATCCCCGACGAAAACTGAGCGAGGTATCACGATGTCAAGACTGTTTGCCATACCCGCATTACTGGCCCATAAAAGCACAAAATAGACGTGTACCTGAACAGTGCATTTTGCATTTCTGAATACCAAGGTAACACACGGCCATTGTAACACTCTGTCCCGTGTTCAAGAGCATACAGTAATGATATCTACAGCGATTCACATCAAAAAGATCGAAGCAAAAAATCACTGCCGAGCTCACAGTGGGGTTGGTATAAATATGGAATGATGATATTCACTCATTTCACAGCTAGACAATTTCGGAGGAAGAAAATTATTACGGATGCAGTGAACAGATCCATCAATCCTGTCTCAAACACGCTTGATAATCAAGACATCAAAACTCCGGGCTCATGAAATGTTCACCAATGCCGTCAATTTATTGTGAATCAGCTTTGGAAGAACTTCAGTACAATGACTCCACCTTCCTCATAATATTTTTCGGCGAGGATCATGTCAAGATCTGCACCCTCAACAGGAAGGAACTCAGCGGCAGGCAGTAGCGCTTTGATCTTCTCTCCAAACCTGATGTGCACAGTAGTGTCATTGGTGCCCTGTACATCGGTCAGCTGATGTCTAAAAGCATATGCAAAAAGCCCACACGAATAATAAGACACTTTAAACGAGGAGTTTCAGCGTTGACTTTAAAGCATTTTCCATGTCGCAAATCGGACCACCCTTTATTGAAGATGTTAAAACCTCTGCATATCCTGGAAGACATTCAGTCTGGAATTTTCTAATCTGTTCCCAATAGTCAATCATATTTCTTTGTAGTCACTAAGTGGGAAATCCTGGTCCGTCATGCTTGAAGGATTAGGCATAGAAAGGCCAATCTCCTGAACGACATGAGATGTTAAACGTCAAGGAAAGATGATTGTAAACAAACTGATACTTTGGCCGTCTGAATCGTCATCTGGACCAACCTCTCAGGTGGCTTAAGAGTCAATGATCAGTATATAAATTCCATACAAGGAGTCGTGGGTTCATACATCCATTACGCCAGCTGAAGATATGAATACCACCTTTTCGGTCACAAGACTGGGAAATGTTGCGGCGAAGGCTGCAGCAATCCCGCCACCCTGGACAACAATCGAAGTAAGAGACGTGTTGGGCTGGTGGGGAAAGGGTTAAGTACCATGGAAAGTCCTACAATATGAGCATTCGAAAACTGCACGTGCTGAAGGAGGAGTGCAAGCTGTGTTGTATAAAGGTCGGCGTTATAGATGGTTTCTGGGGCTTCACTAAACCCTCTTCCGAAGAGATCTATTTACCAGGATTAGTTACATGGTGATATAAAATAAAAAGCCAGGTAACCGTATACAAGTACCCTAAACCCATTTTCGGATAGGAATGGTGCGAGGTACTTCCATATCGGTACAGGCGTAGAGAGGCCATGTATGAGCACCACCTAAATAATATTATATAATGTAGATTTAAGTTACGAATGTAGTACCTTTGGGCCCTGATCCGGACCGAACAGCCAATACTCAGTCTTTCCCAAAGGCAGACGGACCGAGTTTGCTAATATAGGATTAGTCAATAGGGAAAGTGGGGTTGAATCAAGAATGTACGGTTTGGAAAGAAGTCTCTAGGATAAATCTTTCTAATCTCTGGTGTGACTCAGACTGCTTTGAGGGAAGGATGTGCGGGGGTGGGAAACTAAATCATCATATTATTCAAAATCAAACTCAGATTTCCGTATATGATGATGACAGCGCACGTACAACAGGCATTGAGAGGCAACGAGGTCAAGATGACCTTTGGTGAAAACCTAAGAGAGCTTACAAACAAGTGCAAATCCATGCTTTGGGAAAGACTAATTGGATGATGCTGGTATTATTGGCGGCGTAACGTCGAGCGTCTAAAGTTGAATCTCCGCCAGGGCACACGTTCATTCTGTCGGCCGACATCCAGTCTCAGATCAAAGACCTTCGTAAAGTGAATTGGCTCGACCGGAACGGTCTCATCATGTGCGTTGCAACGCAACTCTCTAAAATTTCCTGTACATCAATCTCATTTCTTGGTCGAGGCAGCTGCAACACGGTATACAAACTTATATTCTCTGACTCATCCTGCTATGCAGCCAGTATTCCCAATTGCGAAGAAGAATATTTCGTCCCAGCCACCAAACTTTCAGAAATTGCGACCATTTTCTTCGTTAGGGATTCGGGGTTATATCCTGAAATCCCTGTCCCTCAGATTTATGTTTGGGATCTTACATTTACCAATCTTGCCAGAGCACCCTATGTTGTAATGGATTACATCGACCGAATAAACTTAAAGTCTCTGGAAAATGATAGAGGTGATCTTAGAGGGCTGGACGCAATGAGTCCGACAGAACAACTCTCCGTTGTCAAATGTTTGGCAAGAATACAGGCCTCTCTCAGAAATCTTATACTCTTTGATCAGATCGGGAGCATGACACGAAACCATGATGGCAGTTTAGCTCTTGGTGAACTCATCACAATCACTGGGACACTTCTAGGAGGGCCGTACAAGTCCGTATTCCAACTCTGGCATACGCTCTTAGAACGCCAAGTCTTGCATGCATTGGAGGAATGGCATAATCTCGAGACTGACCAACTTTCACGGTGTCTGTCAGAACCTCGAGCTACCCCACAGCAATTTTCGGAGTTACTCCAACTTCTTTCCGCCCTCATTCCCTATTTTATACCTCCATCAACATATGCTCCCTTGGTACTTCACCATCCGGATATCTCCCTTGGCAACATTCTCTTCAATCCTCAAGATCGATCCAAAGTAGTTGGGTTCTTAGATTGGGGAGCGGCGCAGATACTACCTCTCATGCTAACCGCCCAATTTCCTGACGACCTAAATTCAGAAGGAGACGATCCTTGCACTCGTCCCGGCTATCCGGACGAAGAATGGCTCTCCGTTCCGCATGATTGGACCTCCTTTGGTGACTCCTCCAAGTGGGAACCGGTCTACAAAACCCAGACGGAGACGATAGACCTCACTATCCGCGCCAGCGCCATGGTTAAGCGCTATGATCTGCGTCAGTACTTCAGCGCCAGCTATGCAGAACAAATTGCGGAGATCCATCGTGATCATGATTTAGCTCAGGCGACAGTTTTCGCCGATGGGCCTTATTATCTCAAGTTTCACGAGGTGTTGACTCGTGGCTGGGTAGGCTGGATCGAACATGAAGCATGGATCAAAGAGACCTATTGGCGATTGCGGGTCCTGGGCCCGAAGCCAGGTGTCGTTGTGATCGGTCCGAACACATATCGTGGATCTGCCGAGGAATTAACTTGTAATCTGAGACTATGCGAGTCTCCGGTGTCGGATGTGGACAAAGAATACGAAGAGTTCAACAGTGATTCTTAGGTATTTATATCTCAAAGCTTATTCTTGGAATATGTCAGCGTGTTAGACTGACTGATTTGTGACATGTTTGTCTTTGTTCGCGCCTTGACATACCTAAATGATTTAGATAGGTAAAATTCTCGAGATCAATGGAATGGGTCCGCATAGTTAATTTTTATTCGCTCTTAGAAAACAATTTCAGTCCAGATTTCAGCCTATTCGAGCCTAGCAACTGTTTATGTCGGTAAGTGATCATATATCTGAGATAACATGTTTGTTACTCACCATGTCCCCTTTGTTAACAGGGCAGAAATCATCCTATCCATGATAATCTTGGCCGTCTCATCCTCCCAACTAGTTGATTCATACATGACGTACGCATCTGTTCGCTTCTTGCGTGCCACAACTGTTATCGCATCCGATCGCCTCTTGCGGGCCACAATTGTTATATACTTTGTGGGCTCTCCACTACTCGCCTGTGATTTGGTTTGAAAGGTCATATTGGTCTCATATTGGGACTTCCTGTCCCCATGCCACGACGTGTATTGTGCTATGCCATACATCTTTTCGACTTTTCTTGCGTCGATGTTCTCAAGATACTGTTTGACCTCCTTTAATTCCCTTCTGGATGCATTAGGCTGTAGAGACATTTGTAAGCTTGGAGTAGGACAAGAGACAATGCATTGCTTCACGTTCGCTGAAGCAGTTCCTGCCATTGTATCATTGGAAGGAAAGAGACGAAAGGCGACAGATGATGCGAGCAAATGCGAGTTCTTAAAGATGCACTGAATGATCTCGCGGCGCAATTGAAAATGCTCATAGCAGCCCAATGAGATCCGGAAAGGGGCTCATTTCGGGGATCGCCTGGCGCACAGCAGACGAACAAGACACCGTTCATCTCCAACAAAATCTAGGAGCCTGCTGATTTTCTCGCGATTCTTCCGGGACAGAGCTCTTGCAATGGAGGGAGATCAACATGCAAGATGAGGGGAAGCAACGAAGATGACATTCGCCTGATTCATACTTCTCGAAAACCGAGCTCTTGCAGTTCTGCCCGCTCGATGCCCGTCCAAAACAGCGTGCCGAGTCCTGCAGCAAAAACCCATGATGGCGCGTCAAGGTTGGAGCCAGACGATGTGGATGGTGTAGTGTGAGGGGAGGGACACTACTGGGGGACGTTTTCGTTCTAGTTAGAACTATCAGATTAAGGAATATGGAGCAAATGCAGCAGAAATCCTACTAGGTTAAAAACAAAAGTCTTGAGTGATCAAAGAGCGTCCGACAACATGCGCAGTGGCAAACTGTACTTGCCGAAGAAGAAGCGCTAGTAAGGTTGCAATTGTAACAGATACAGATGTGTCATAGACATCAATCTCAGTTCCTTGTATGGACCGTGTCCTTAGAGAGAGTGCGCACAGCATATGTTGAATAAAATGTCTACAAGTTGCAATCACTAGAAGTATAGAAGATTTCTTGCTCAAAAATGTCAGAAAATATTGTATCGTGGTCAATTTTGAATAGAGGAATTTAGCCTAACATAGTTCTGCGAAAATGGAGAGCAGACTGCTATTTGCTTATCATTTACTAGGACCGTCACAATTGTTTACGAGTTGTCAGGATTGCAGAAGATACTCTACTGTTGTTGTGTCTTCCCATTATAGTAACCTAAGTGCTGGCACTGAAATGCTTCCCATGCTCTTGTTCCAAGAGCTTCCCAAATGCAACAAGATGACTTTACTCGGAAAAGATAGTACAAACACTAGATACATGTATATAAGTCACCAGTTGACTGGACTATTTGCCAGTATGAATATCGACTTAATTGTGCGTCATAGTTTCTGATTAAGTTCCAGTAAACTTTCTGAATTTCTGAAATTAGGGACAGACAATTGAGGAGGGCACAATACATAAGTTGAAGCAAAGTCCCTGTGACCTCAAACCACTCATATCTCTCTATACCATGAACAGTCCCCATTCCCCAGCACTTCCCATCTCCCCATCCCCTTTCCGATTCCAATCCTGAATCCATGACTTTAAGCCCCTCCATTCCCGAGGTACGAACCCCCTTTGAAAATCATTTGGAACCCTCCAGAAACCCTTCTGGAAGCCTCTAGCTAAGCACCAACATGCGGATTTAACAGGGAGACAGACTAGAACACCCCCTCCACCAGAATTAGTAGAAGGAGAGGAACACTATATGGTGGAAAGAATTCTGGATAGCCATCTAATGCGTGTATGATTATACTTCCTGGTGAAATAGCAGGGATATGGTTATAAGAAGAACACGTAGGTAGCAGAAGAGGATATGGCAGCACCAGTCAAGATTCGAGAGTTCTACCAGTCACACCCAGGGGTACCCCGATACATTTGGGCAGTGGCCTTTGAGTCCCTGATATCCCACACTTAGAGGACACAGCACTCTAGAAGGGGGGGTGATGTTAGGGGATGATGCACCTATTTTCTAAGCTGAGTACCAGCCACCCAGCCAGTAGACTGATACGGTCTGTGAAAGTCTCAGCCTAGCAGAACGACAGTGATAGGTGTTAAATATAAGGACTGAAATACTATCTCAGTCTCTTGGAAAAGAGCTCTTATTAGAAGCATTTAGCTACCTGAAATACTATCTAAAAGGATGGTTAACAATTGTATGAAATATCAGAATAAACTTAGACTTGTACCTCAGTCTTTTGGAAAAGAGCTGAGGTCACAGAGTCACACAACTGCAAAATATAACACTGAAGCTCAAACTCCTACTAAAGGTGGATATCAGGGATAAAAATGAAAAAAAAAACCATACCCTCTCTCCAATACCTTCAGGTCTTGGTTGTCAGATCAGAAGAAGAGATGTTTGGGCTGAATGTCAAATCCTTAACACTCCCCCTCAGTCTAAATCATCTGTTCTATCCCCAATAGCTTGAATGTTCAGGCTGAACACCAAATTCTGAACACTTCCCCTGAGTCCAAACCAGCAGGTGTTGTTACAAGCGATCCAATAAATTGACCATGCAACTGCCTATGATAGTCATGCTCAGTTTAAAGTCTCAGCAGACCTGTTACGCCCCATGCCTCCAACAAACCCACACCAACCCCCACAATCACCCACCCCCGTTTCCGAATCCTCCCCGACCATCGAAGCACGGATCCGTTCCCGTTCCCGTAACATCCGTCCGAACCACCACTAGTCCGATTCCGATTTCCCGCAACCTAGGATTCCGCATCTTGATAACCGACACGCTAGTTTATCGCGTACCTTACCCCCTTGTTCTTCCTTACTGTTGACCCCTTGTACTCCCTTTCTTCTTGTTTTATAACCAGCAAAAATAGTACAAGGATAAGCCACATGTATATAGTCTGACAGTCGACTGGACTGTTCGCCAGTACGAATATCAATTTAGTCTCCCACCAGTTTCCGATTCATTTCCAGTAAACTCCCACCTCCTTTTCCAAAATTAGGGACAGACGATCGAGGAGGGCACAACACATAAGTTGAAGCCAAGTCCCTTCGACCTCAAACACCTCAGTGACCGGATTGAACTATTCCGCGACCTACCCTAAGTTTCTGGCACCTCCGTCCCCGTCCGTAGTCCGTCCGACTTCCGTCTCGGTCCTTGGCCCCGTTATGGACCTTCGCGCTAACCTGGATACCCCCTTCGGAAGTACTAGCTAAGCGCCCGACATGCAGACTTAACAGTATATTCGTACTCACACTCCTGATCGTCATGAGAAATAAGACACGAGCAAGGTTCTTATGAGCATGCGCCAGACCCCTCTTTCTACAGGCACCACTCTTGAAGAGCGCCCCCGTACCACTGGGAAGCATGACCAATCTTGCCAAAGCCATCACTACGCTAGCAAACAGCCTAGCCACCCCTAAGAAATCAAGACCCCCCACACAAGTTCGAAACCCAGACCCTTTCGACGGTTCCAACCCCAGAAAATTACAAACCTTCCTCGTACAGTGCAACCTAATTTTTCGGGATGACCCAGAAACCTTCAACACCAGTAGCACCAAAGTAACCTATGCGCTATCATATCTAACTGGAACCGCGGAAATCACCAAGGAACCCACCCGGACACTCGACCCCCAACAGATGCCCAAACTTGACAAAAATGGGAAACTCACGCCCCTGGAACGACAACGCCGCTTCAGGCAGGACCTCTGCTTACTCTGCGGCAAAGCGGGCCACAGGGTCAAAAAATGCCCTAAGAAGGAAAGCACCGACTCGGCAACGACAACCCCGGCATGAACAAAGGAATGTTCTGAAGCTGTCGACACTCCCGTCATACTCCGACTCAACGCATCCACCCTCTCAAGCCCAAATGCACTGACCATTTGTCTAACCTCCGACTCCCTACCAGGACAACATCTGAACACGCTCGTTGACTCAGGATCGACACACTGTTTCCTCGATTCAAAACTAGCATCTAGATACAGCCTTCAGTGCCAAGACATTACGCCCATCCCACTAAGACTTTTCGACGGGACCTCCAACTCCTCCATTCGCAAGACCGTCGAACTTCCGATTTGCTTCCCCCAGGGGGAACGACACTCCGTGACCTTTTTTGTAACTCCACTTGACTCGAGCTGCTCGGTGGTCTTGGGACATAACTGGCTTACCCACTTCAACCCAACGATTGACTGGGTTTTGGACAACATATCCTTCAAACCCCCGCCGCCGACCGACTCCGTGAAACCGCCTGAACCTATAGCCCTCTCTCGTCACTCTCCTGACCCCTCGAAAAAACCACTCATCGCACCCAAGGTGGCATTGATCAATGCAGCAGCGTTTGCCTGCATCTCGAAGATGGAGGGTACCCAGACCTTCCAACTACTGCTCTCTGACCTCAACAAAATCAAGGACGGCCCCGTAGACCTATCCAACATCCCGAACAAATACCACAAATTTCAGGACGTCTTTAGTAAAAAGCGTGCCAACACCCTGGCCCCACACCGACCCTACGACCTAAAGATAGACTTAGAGGAAGGAGCCTCACCCCCCTTCGGCCCCATCTACTCCCTGTCAGAAAGCGAGCTGAAATCGCTGCGTGAATTCTTGGACGAACACATCTCCATGGGGTTCATCCGACCATCCCGCTCACCGGGCGGGGCACCCATCCTGTTCGCCCGAAAGAAGGACGGTTCCCTACGTTTGTGCGTCGACTTTAGAGGACTCAACAAAATCACAAAAAAGGACTGGTACCCGCTACCCCGCATCTCTGACCTACTCGACAGCCCCTGTAAGGCTAAAATCTTCACTAAAATAGACCTACGACACGCGTACCACCTCATCCGCATCTGAGAAGGCGACGAGTGGAAAACAGCCTTCCGCACCCGCTACGGATCCTTCGAGTGGCGCGTCATGCCCTTCAGACTGAGCAACTCCCCGGCCGCTTTCCAACGCCTCATGAACGACATCTTCTCCGACCTCCTCGACGTTTTGGTGCTGGTCTACCTAGACGACATCCTGATATACTCCGATAACCTGGAAGAACACAGGAAACATGTGCGCGAAGTCCTAAAACGACTCCGAACGAACCACCTGTATGCCCGAGCAGACAAATGCCAGTTCCACGCCGACACAGTGGAATACCTGGGATACATCCTATCTCCGAACGGCCTCACCATGGCTAACGACAAGGTCAAGGTGATCCAGGACTGGCCTGAACCGCACAAAGTCAAGGACATCCAGTCCTTCCTCGGATTTGCAAACTTCTACAGACGTTTCATTTTCAACTATTCCGACATCACGATTCCGCTAACCCATTTGACACGGAAAGACACACCTTGGAACTTCTCCGAAGACTGCAGGACATCCTTCGAAACCCTCAAGAAGGCCTTCACCACAGCCCCGGTGTTAAACCAATGGACCCCCGGCTCCCAACTCGTCGTTGAGACGGACGCCTCCAACTACGCCCTGGCGGCCATCCTATCCATAATCTCCCCCACGGACAATGAGATACACCCGATCGCCTTCCACTCCCGAATGTTTTCACCCCCGGAACTGAACTATGACGTACATGATAAGGAACTGCTCGCCATCTTCGAGGCCTTCAAAACCTGGTGGCATTACCTGGAAGGCGCACCCCACCCCATCGACGTTGTAACAGATCACAAAAACCTAGAATACTTCTCGACGACCAAACTTCTCACCCGCCGACAAGTCCGATGGTCAGAATACCTTTCACAATTCAACATGACCATCCGTTTCCGCCCGGGATGCCTCGGAGCCAAACCGGATGCTCTAACCAGATGATGGGACGTCTACCCCAGAGAGGGAGGGAACAACTACGCCACGATCAACCCCCACAACCTCCGACCCGTCTTCTCCACGGAACAGCTATCCACCTCCCTACGGGCCACGGCACTATACTTCCCGTCTCTACGAGCGGCCGCAGTAATGGACACAGAACGACTCCACAGCGACATCCGCACAGCAATCCGAAACGACCCAGAAACCTCGGAAAAACTCAACAACCCCAACGGAAAATGGTCGGCCACACCAGATAACCTCCTCCTCCTCGACCAGTGCATCTACGTCCCGGACAGCGACGATCTCCGCCTACGAATCCTACAAAACAAGCACAACCACCCCGTCTCCGGACACTTCGGACAAAATCGGACGCTTGACCTCATCAGGAGGGAGTACACCTGGCCTGGACTACGAAAAACTGTGAAGTCCTATATCAAGTCCTGCACAACCTGCATGCGTGCCAAAACACAAAGACACCGACCGTACGGCCTCCTGAAACAACTACCGGTCCCCATATGCCCGTGAAACTCTATATCAATGGACTTCATCGAAAAACTACCCCCGTCGGCCGGATACGACTCCATCCTCGTCATCGTAGATCGACTCACCAAACAATCCATCTTCATCCCGACCCACAACACCATCACATCCCCCCTCCTAGCCAAACTGTTCGTGCTCCACATATTTTCAAAACACGGAGTCCCATCGCACGTTACCTCGGACCGCGGAACTGAGTTCGTATCTTCCTTCTTCAGGTCCCTGGGGAAGGCCCTAGACATGAAACTACACTTAACTTCCGGGTACCATCCAGAAGGTGACGGACAAACCGAGCGAATGAACCAAACATTGGAACAATACCTCGGGGTCTACTGCAACTACCAGCAGGACAACTGGGCGGACCTCCTCCCAATCGCGGAATTCGCCTACAACAACGCCCCCAATGTGACAACCGGAATATCGCCCTTCTTCGCCAACAAAGGATACCACCCGGACATCACCTTCCACCCCGAGCGTGACCTGGCCTCCTCAAGAGCACATGATTTCACAGTAGACCTAGACGAACTACACCAGGAGCTCCGAAAAAACATATCCACAGCTCAGCAACGCTACGCCGCCTCCACAGACCAACACTGCTCCCAAGGACCGGAGGTCAAGGTCGGAGACAAAGTTTTCCTCAAATCAGACAACATCCGGACCACAAGACCCTCCCGGAAGTTGTCCGAGAAATACCTAGGACCCTACAAGGTCATAGCCCGAGTAGGACCGGTATCCTACACCCTTCGCCTTCCAAAAAACATGAGGTCGATCCACCCCGTCTTCCACGTCTCGATGCTGGAACCTTCAACTCCCAACACCTTCCCCAACCACACAATACCACCACAGCCGCCGATAGAGATCAATGGGGAACGCGAATACGAAATAGCGGAAATCCTGGACTCGAAGATCGATCGACGTCATGGCTGCCAACTCCGATACCTAGTCAGATGGACTGGTTATGAAGGAACAGAAGAAGAGACCTCCTGGCTCCCTACCACGGAACTGAACCATGCGAGAGAGGTGGTTTCGGACTTCCACCGTGCCTATCCGCTCAAGCCAGGTCCAGGGAGACCAAACGACCAGTCTTGACCACCCTATACATCGTTCGTCAACCAAGGACCTCGAGGGCTCGGTCCTAATGGGGGGGTACTGTTACGCCCCATGCCTCCAACAAACCCACACCAACCCCCACAATCACCCACCCCCGTTTCCGAATCCTCCCTGACCATCGAAGCACGGACCTGTTCCCATTCCCGTTCCCGTTCCTGTTCCCATAACATCCGTCCGAACCACCACTAGTCCGATTCCGATTTCCCGCAACCTAGGATTCCGCATCTTGATAACCGACACGCTAGTTTATCGTGTACCTTACCCCCTTGTTCTTCCTTACTGTTGACCCCTTGTACTCCCTTTCTTCTTGTTTTATGACCGGCAAAAATAGCACAAGGATAAGCCACATGTATATAGTCTGACAGTCGACTGGACTGTTCGCCAGTACAAATATCAATTTAGTCTCCCACTAGTTTCCGATTTATTTCCGGTAAACTCCCGCCTCCTTTTCCGAAATTAGGGACAGACGATCGAGGAGGGCGCAACACATAAGTTGAAGCCAAGTCCCTTCGACCTCGAACACCTCAGTGACCGGATTGAACTATTCCACGACCTACCCTAAGTTTCTGGCACCTCCGTCCCCATCCGTAGTCCGTCCGACTTCCGTCTTGGTCCTCGGCCCCGTTACGGACCTTCGCGCTAACCCGGATACCCCCTTTGGAAGTACTAGCTAAGTGCCCGACACGCGGACTTAACAAGACCCCAATCCAGTTTAAAGTCATAGAGGACTCCAATCCAGTTTAAAGTCATAGCAGACTCCAGTCCAGTTTAAAGTCATGGCAGACTCCAATCCAGTTTGAAGTCATAGCAGACTCCAATCCAGTTTAAAGTCATAGCAGACTCCAATCTAGTTTAAAGTCATAGTGGACTCCCATCCAGTTTGAAGTCATAGCAGACTCTGGTCCAGTTTAAAGTCATAGTGGACTCCAATCTAGTTTAAAGTCATAGTAGACTCCATTCCAGTTTAAAGTCATAGAGGACTCCAGCCCAGTGTAAAGTCATAGGAGATTCCAGTCTAGTTTAAAGTCATAGTGGACTCCAATCCAGTTTAAAGTCATAGCAGACTCCAATCCAGTTTAAAGTCATAGCAGACTCTAATTTATTTCATCAGTTTATAGTTGTGATGGACTTGGGTTATGTTATGTTCATTAGTTTAAAATCATGACGGACTCGGGTTGTGTTCATCAGTTTATAGTTATGACGGACTCAGGTCATTTCATCAGTTTATAGTCGTGATGGACTCGGGTCATTTCATCAGTTTATAGTTGTGACAGACTCGGGTCATTTCATCAGTTTATAGTCTTGATGGACTCGATCCAAGAGTTCTTCAGTTTATAGTCATGATGGACTCGATCCAAGAGTTCTTCAGTTTATAGTCATGATGGACTCAGTCCAACATTCAGGGCAACATCATATCCAAAACTCCCCCTCAAACTTGAGGTCAGTCAGTCATGTTGTAGATGGTTGTTAGACATCATCCACCTTCACCCTTCTTTCGTTCAGTATTTTTAGCATTTGCACAATCATTGTTCGTGTGCCTTCATCTGCACTTCTGCCCTTGATATTTGATAAGCATGGTCAAACACAGGCTAGAAGTCGCCTTTTGTGACTCATCTGCTGAGGATCTTTTTGGCTCTTTCATAGCACTTGACCACCATCTAGTGGTATTCTAAACTCTGCATACTCATCTTGCTCTTTATCCTCATTCCCATCCTCTTAACCAATCCTCTGTCATGCACTCTTCGAGCATATGAGTGAACCTCCAGTTTCAAGGCATGTTGCATGTGTTTCTTATCGTCATGCCTTTTGTGTTGATTTTTGTCGCAGGAGATGGTGTGGTGCAAGCGGTTGTATATAGAGAGTCAGGTAGCATCACAAGAGTTGAAAACTACCACAACATTTACTACATCAGTTTCCTTCAATTTGCCATTGAGAAAACTGTCTGTGCCTATATAAAGACTACACATAATAAGTAGACCTGCAAGGTCCATCCAAAACTGGAATATAAGAGGTTTCTAGTTGCCTTTTTGCCATTTCAAAATGCAAAATCTGAGTCTTATAAAGATGGGGGTTGTGGATGAAGAGACCAGAGATTTATTTAATGGGATTCATGGAGTTTAGCAGAGCAGTAGCCAAAGTATCCTTGTCAGAGTTCTCTGTGAGCTGAAATAAAGCAATGAGCAGCTTCATAAAATACTTGTTTGATGCCACGGTTATGCTTGCTACTACACTCTAGGTAATGGCTGGCTCATATTCATCTGGCCGTGGATAAGCCCTCCTTGTACTGCGTGGGATGTTAGCCATATCGTATTAGATGCTCCCTCACATCATGGTCATCTTGTGGGTCACACTTGAGGGAGACGAGAATAATCTTCACGCCTGGACAATACTCCAAAAAATCTCATCTATCCATTTTGTCTCCACATTCTCCAATGACAGGGGGCTGTTGACCGAAAAGCATAGCATGATGATATGTGTTCCTGCATATGAGAGAGAACACAACCGATCAAAATCCTCTTAACCTGCAGTGTCCCACAAGCTTAATTCAACAACTTGGTCATCCAAATGTATATCATGGACGTAATTCTTGAACATGGTAGGTTTGTATATTTGTGTGAAAATCCACACGTGAATAAGTTGAGTAGTGGGGTTTTTCCACAACCACCATCTCTAATAATCACGATTTTCTGCTGTAGTGGTCTTCAGCCAAGTGGCCCAAAGTCAGAGGAGTTCTGGCCAGCACTGTACATCTTGAATGTCATCTTGCTTCTCAGTGCATACATTGACAGGCAATGGAATATGCGATTCTGGGCCATTAGCAGTATAAGCCAAAAGTGTTTCTTGTCCCATATTGTGAGATTGTGCTGCATTTGTCATTGTGGCTAGTACAAATTGAGGACGGTCAAATGGATTACAAAACAGTTCCAATACTAGGTGGTCAAATACACCTATTCTGTTCTGCAGTAACAACAGTTGAATGTGAGTTAAGCTGCCACCTGATTCTCTTAGACATGCCCAGTGTCGAGTGTGCTTTTGTGTATACAATGAGAGATTCTCTTCCAGTGGATCAAAATGCTCAACATCAAAACCTCCCTGTTATCATCCTCATTATGGTCTTGGGGCCATGGCCCATGCCCTGGATTATCTCATCATGTTTTCGGTGTCCACATGCCACCCCTTGCATAGGTTTGTTCTACAGGGTCTGTGCTCACATTGTTCATATGTATATGCTGTCATCTGGTGTGTTGTGAGCAGTGCTACCTTTGTTCCATATGACTATCCTCATAGTGCTCTCGCTGCTTGCCCAGAGGTCTTGCATTTGTGCACCCTCTCTTGTGCCATTAGTTTGGCCTTGACTACCTTGTTACCTCCATATCGGAACCTGGGCATGAGGGCCTTTTAGTGTTTGCTGTCCAGCAGTACAGTAACCAGTTACAGGTGTCTTGAGCGGGTCCATTTTGGTAATCCCAGCAATGAAGTATGATGCTCTGTGACAACCTAAAGCAAGCAGTATCTGTGACCTAGGTTCCTCCATCTCCCACATTTCTCCTGCCACCTATATTCTTGTCATCTCTAACCCTGTCAACTCTACAGTTCCTATCTTTGCCTCAGTCCTCGAGAAGAATGGCAGCTTCAATCCCTGCAAGTTATTCGGTATCACTGTATAGACCACTCCCCTTGCATGTGTACCACTGTCTTCTTAGGGTCCCTGGTGGACTCTTCCTGTCTCTTGGGTCAGGTCTGGGCTGCTGTGTATGCCTGTATTGAGTCGTTGGTTCAATATACACATGACAGGGTCATAGTCATAAGTCATAAGTGGGAAGGGGTCGCATGTTGTCATGACAATCATCATCACACATGTTCAGCGACAGTGCTTCACTCCCTCTGGGGTAGTGAGTCAAGGTATAATAAATGCCAATATTTGCATGTGGGTCTTTGTCTGTATGCCGTACAGTATGGCCTTTCATGTTGCGAGTATCATGGCTAATTTTTGTGAGCAGTTGCCACCTGCAAGTACATTCACCATCTGTCCTCTGGTTTGCCATGTCTTGTGTCTCAATGGATTGCAGTGTGGCTATGGTCAACGGGTGCCACCTGTGGCTCAGTTCCAGTTGTCCTAGGTCAATTCCCAGTGTCACCGGGGCCCATAACCTGTTAAATATAAGGACTGAAATACTATCTCAGTCTCTTGGAAAAGAGCTCTTATTAGAAGCATTTAGCTACCTGAAATACTATCTAAAAGGATGGTTAACAATTGTATGAAATATCAGAATAAACTTAGACTTGTACCTCAGTCTCTTGGAAAAGAGCTGAGGTCACAGAGTCACACAACTGCAAAATATAACACTGAAGTTCAAACTCCTACTAAAGGTGGATATCAGGGATAAAAATGAAAAAAAACCCATACCTCTCCAATACCATCAGGTCTTGGTTGTCAGATCAGAAGAAGAGATGTTTGGGCTGAATGTCAAATCCTTAACAATAGGCAGGAAACACAGCTATGGAAAAGAGGGCTGAGGAGTGGGAGTTGGGAGAACTCAACAGACTCGTCCCTAAGGGTCAATGACTGACTGATCTTCCTTCCATGTGCCAAGCTGAGAAACCAAGCACCTAGGCCAGACTCCTGGGGTCGGGCCTGTGGGTATTCAGTAGATCATACCATCAGAACCAAGGGAAGGGTAGCATATGATGAAGGAGCAGTGTGTGGGTACAGGGTATATAGAGCACAGGACTCACTGGCAATAGGGCTTAGGTTTTCCTCTTAGGATTTTCCTCCATTGCTAGGCCCTGTGTAATAGCCCTCAGGTGCCACTGGGGTTGCCCTTACAGAAATCCCTCCAGTAATTAACTCTTGATTTTCAAGAAGATTGAGCCAATGGATAATCATAAAAATATGCATATTTTCACCTATCTATGTATGGACCTGCAAGCTACAATAACTATGGAATCAAATATTCAAACCTATGAAAGTGGCTCTAATTTTCTAGCTCAAGTTCTCAGTCCACAGTGTACAATGAATTCCTGGACTTATATAATCATAATTAAATAACATTCAGTCCAGAAGCATGACTTACATAATATTAACACTTTGTGACATGACCAGTCATGAAAGTAGCAGTTATGGGAATATTATATTTCTTTTATTATAAAAGTAGTTACAATGGTAACACAATGACTCCACAGGCTTCCAAGGCATTCTGATACCTTCTGAAGACCTCCACAAGCTTCATGAAGGAATTACTTTATCAGGAGATTACATAATTAGCTTAGAATTAGTATAAAAGAAGCTAGTTATGTAGCATAAAATAAAAATCATTTTTTACCCATATTAAACCACAGGATTAAATAAGTGCCAGCAGCACTCTTATAAGTGGACCAAAGTCTGCTTAGGTAACTGGTCCAAAGACTGGAAGCCACACTCAACAACAGGTCCAAAGACCTGTTGAATAAGGTTTATTCTGAAGAGTGAACCTTAGCTTTTGCTACCAAAGTGGCAGGCTACCCCTTTAAAAACTAAAAGTCAGATAAAAATTAGAAAAGTGGAAATAAACCTCAACCAGTCTAGAACTAATAGTTTAACATCCTTAACTATTAATTCTATATGTAATGAATGGGACACCTGACAAGACCCTCCTTAAATATTTTCTTTGGACAAATGACCTGGATCAGAATCAATAAAGACATGTTGCATAGCTATGTGACATTTCATTAAATCTTTATTACAATACTCTTGTGATAACAGATTATGTGAATCTCCAGAGTATAATTTCTTAATTGGGTTCTCTGAAAAATAGCCTGTGCAGGTGTATGTTGTTGTCCTCCTGCATCTTGCTGGAGAACTTGACTTGCCTTGGTTAACACCAAAGTTTTGTCACAGCTTCTTGGGTTCCAAAACAGTGACTGTCTTGGCTGTCACTTGCAACACAGAAGCAGATATCATGAGAGTTGGGTAGGAAATAATCAACACAAAGAAAGACATGTGTGAGATGTGGTGGATAAATACCTCTACTAGGCCTGCCAGAGCTGATAATACCACCTTTTCAGTAACAATATTGGGAAATATAGCAGCAAAGAAGGGAGAAATCATGATATGAAAGAACATGCATATGGGTTTGATGACCACTATGGTGTTGTAATTTTCTTAATTGATAGCATTGCAAGATGATGAGGTAGCAATCAAAAAAGAAGACATTGGTATAGTTGTAAATCTTCAGTAAACCTCCTATGATCAAATCCCTAGTTATGCTACTGATGCATAGGCATGAGATCAACTATGATAATGTGACCTGAGACATATCCAAAGCACACTTTGGATTTGGAGAGGGCATATGTGTTGAAATTGCGGAAATCGTGGGGAATCCAGCAAGATTGCAGTGGTGAGTCAGTGATAATCCAGTCGCTACTTCGTGAGACCAAGATCTGCGGCTCCCCCGGGGAAAAAAAATGAAAGTCGCCAGGGAGGACATGAGTTACTCTGCTTCCATCTGAGAATTGGAAGGATTCATGTTCCGGGAGTAGTGTTGAATTGCCACTGGTAGTGTCCCATATACGGACTGAACTGTGACATATACCGATTAATCTGAACCACCAGCCAGACACGACGTGAGTGCCATCAGATGAGAACGCAACGGACCCCACCCCAAGTGAATGATGTAGCTCCAGTGTACGCTCTATCGCTCCGGTGGTCGTGTTCCATATCCGGACTGAGTCATCACTCGAGCCAGACACCAGGCGCGATCCATCGTAAGAGAAGGCAACGGATTTCACCGATTCTGAATGGCCAACGAGTGTATGCTCTAGCTTCTCTTGAGATGCATTCCAAATGCGGACAGAGCCGTCATCACAGCCCGACGCTACACGTCTCCCATGAGGGGAGAATGCAACAGAGTACACCGGACCTGAATGTCCCTTCAGTTTGCCCACTATCTTTCCAGTAGCTGTCTTCCAGAGAATGACTGAGTTGTCGGTTGATCCAGACACGATGTATTTCCCATTAGGCGAGAAAGCAACGGATTTCACCATACCCGAATGACCCTCGAGTACATGCTCTATCTCCCCAGTGGTGGCAACCCAGACTCGGACGGTGTCGTCGGCTGACCCAGACACGACTCGTGTGCCGTCAGGGGAGAATGCAATTGAACACACTCCGCGTGAATGTCCCTGGAGTGCCTGGTCTCTCTTTCCCCTGATCACCTCCCAAATACGAGCCATCGTCGCGCGCGAACCAGAAAATGCGCTTTCACTGTCACGTGAAAAGGACCGCCGATCTACCGTCTTCAAATCGCTCGTCACATCCCAAATCCGGACTGTGCTGTCATACGCCGCAGATGCCGCGTATTTCCCGTCAGGCGAGAATGCCACAGAGTTCACAATACTCGTATGTCCCTTGAGCACACGCTCTGTCTCCCCCGAAGCTACGTGCCAAATACGGACTGACTGATCCCATGACCCAGACATGACACGTGTACCGTCGGGAGAGAATGCAACAGATGTCACCAAATGTGAATGTCCCTCTAATATGCGCTCCAATTTCCAGCCATCTGTAGTCCAAATACTGACTGACTTTTCATGTGAACCAAACACTATACGCATCCCATCACGTGAGAAGGCAACTGAGGTCCCCGAATATGTATGTCCCTTGTCTATATGCTCAACTGTCCCGGTGGTGGCATCCCAAATACAAACAGTGGTGTTAGTCAACCCAAACGCAACATGTTTCCCATCGGGTGAGACCGTAATGCACCGCACCAGCGAATCAAGTTCTTGTATGCGCTTCGTCTCCCCCGTGATGGCATCCCACACCCGAGCGGTGGTGTCTTCAGAGCAAGAGACAACGCTTTTTCCATCAAGTGAGAAGGCAACCATGTTGACGCCCTTTGAATGTCCCTGGAGGATATGCTGTACCTCCCCTGTTCTAGCATTCCAAATTCGAATCGACCTGTCGGCCGAGCCAGAAATGATTTGTGACCCATTGGGTGAGAAGGCAACAGAACACACGTTCTCTGTATGCCCCTCCAGTATGCGCTCAATCTCCCCCGTAGCAGCATTCCAGATGCAAACTGCAGAGTCGCCACACCCAGACACAACACGCATCCCGTCAGGGGAGAATCCAACGGAGAGTACATATGAACGGTGTGTCATGACATGCTCGAATGGTCCCCATGACCCAGAGAGGCCCACCACTACTCTAGGTAAGTTTACAAACAATGTCGGATAGTGATGTCTTATCAGTGCTCGTGTAGGGATCCATGCGAGGGCCGAGCCATACGTGTTCAGGCAGCGATGTGACATGGTCTCAAACGCCATCTGCAGGTAGCGACGAGCATCCTCGAGTAGCAACACGTGGTGGAAATCAATCTTGGAATATTTCTGGGACAATGATGAGCAAAACTCCTCTACCATGTTGATTACTAACCGAGTTGGCTTCTTTTGCCATGCTAAGAGACCTCAGCCCGGATCCAAGCTCTCCAAGTGTACTCAGGCACTCAAGCCAGTGCAATAAGTGTAAATTGATGAATGTCCCAAGTTCTCTGAGCATCGGTAGAATGTCTGTAGATGGGGAGGCAAGAGCCTCTACAAGATGGGAGCCCCAGTACAAGCATGAGTATCTGAGAGTCTTAGGAATAACGCTAGGATCAGGGATTTCATGGGCTATTCCGGCTATTCCACGATCAGGTAAATTGCAGATGTTACGCCGGAGAGACGTATTCATCCTCTGGAAACACTTGACGGCCAATTTGTGGTGGGTATCTGAAGTATCAATGCTGTGTCTATAGCAACGTTTTGGATTGACGATGAACTCTTCAAACGAGGCGTGAAAGATGGTGATGGGACTACTGTCGGTGATGTGAATGACGGATTGTAATGGCAACAAGGAAAATTGAATGTCACGCTTTTCTAGATCCAGTAGCGATGCGAGGTGGTCCATGGACAGTGGTGTTTGAAGGCAGATCACTTCAGCCAGTACATCATGTCCGTTGAGGCTTCCACTCCCGGTTGGCTGGGGAAAGGCCAAGTCTACAATGTGTTGGTAGAGCCTGTCAATCGGCTCCGTATGGGGCGGCGACAAGAGAGGAGAACCGAGTCGGGTGATCTCCGTCAACCGAGACCTGTTATCTTTATTTGTCGCACCGATATAACGAACGGCCGTGGCAGCATAAATGAACAGGTCTGCGCAAAGATCGAGAAGAATTATAATTTGATCCACAGGAGGCCATGAAGGCAAGCCCGACGAGAATCTGTCCATCGCGGCAATTTCATCCAACGAATTTTGGAGGTATGTGCGAATATCATTTCGTACCGCATCCTGTGTGGCTTCCTGCAGGGAAGTTTCGATGATGACTGTGATATCCAGCGAATTAACAGGACGGGTCCTAAAAACCCTTTCAATCCAACTCTCAGGTCGGCTTGTAATGAACACTTTGAGCGGTATGTTGGCCATGCCATCAAGGATAGCTTTGATCAACATTTCAACTGTCCCCGATGCGGAGCATTCGTCCAGGGCATCTATAACGATAATGTAATAAACCCCTTGTTTGTTTTCAGTAGCGGTCTTGACAGGATTGACAACCAGGGAGAGGAATTGCTCAGATAGATCATTGAGGTCAGCCACGTTACTCTTCCTCTTCAGAACCTCTTCTATGGCGAAATGTATTTTTGCGTTTGATTGAGCAAGCTGGCTGGAGATTGTAGGGATGATGCGACGTGCATCCGTCAATCCTGAGCGAGAGCAAAAGAAGCTGCCCCCAAGCTTGTTTCGCCCATCTAGACGTCTGCAGAGGGTGTGGGCGATAGTTGTTTTCCCTGTTCCGAGCTGGCCGTTGAGCCAATAGACGTTTGGAGATGAAGGATCATGCGCCCAGGCTTCTATATCGGCCAATATCTGCACGCGGGTGTCTTGCATGCATCCGCGCGGTTGGTCACCTTTGGCGCCATACCGCGTGTCATAGGATGCGTGCTCTGCGGGTTTGAGTAATGCTAACGGATCCTGCGAGACATCTGCACGATCTTGAGTATGGAAACAATGTCATTAAGTGGCACTGTACTTACTGACGATATGGGGAATGACTACATCACCCTGCGCATCTGCAACAAACTCTCAGCAATGGTTAGGCCAACAGAACACCTTCAACAATCTCACGGATTGAGACATTTTCCCAGTGGGTGATTATGCGTGCTTGCGACGACATGGATTGTAGAAAGAATTAAATGAGTTCGGCTTGAGACTGACGTGGACTGCGTCAAATGATGGTAGAGAGACACTGAGTCGAAGGACGAGCGTGGGTGTGGGAGAAGGCAATTTCACACGCGAGGGCGATGCAGCGCCAGACCATTGTTATATGCAGGCGCTACTACTGTACTCCTTTTGCCCTTTTGCTTTCCGAGCAGTAACGCCGACCCACTTATGGTTTTTATTCTAAACACTTTCAAGAATATGTCTACATGTCTTTGGAACACATACCACTACCCAACCGTGTTGGAATAATAGGCGCAACCGGAGCTAAAGGAATGAGGCTCAGCTTCTGGTTAGAAGTTGTAATATTATCTTTTGTAACTACCTAAAGGAATGACTACATAATACGAAGTCAGCAGATGCTATCTACGCATACAGAAGATGTTACTCACGGCTCAGCTTCTGGTTAGAAGTTGAGCCGCGTCTCCGCGCTAAACATTGAAAATACTCTGCGGCGGAGTCTAAATCCGGATAGTTCCGTTGGTGACGAAGATACGAAGGATGAATATACTCGAAATTCTTCAACAAACCGAATATCTGCGCTGGAAAGCTGTTGGAATAGTTTGACCGGCATCTGTACATTGGTTGCTATGTCATGTTAGTCACAGATGATTTGTAATTCCTCATCTGTTTGCAACGAGCCATTACCTCTGCTAAAGTCAAACAGTTGTCCTTTCCGCGGTCCTTGCTCAGCACCAGAGAAATTGAACAAAAGCCAGTCAAAAACTCTGGTCAGTGTGCCCCAAAGGTCAGCACCTAATATACTATTATATCTGTCACATACTACATGGGGCACACTAAATTCATCCTTTATCGCACTTGCAAGAAGCTTTGAGTCCAAAAAAACTGAACAGCGCTGATAAGTGACTGAGGCAAACCAACCTTTTGGCTGATAACACAGACGAAGTTATTACAAACAAGTGCAACCTAATGGAGTCAAATCATTCCCACATCTATATATCTATAGTATAAAGTTGGATTGGTGCGCCTGTGGGTGTTTTTGGTCAGCAATTTGTCAGCATTTATATAAGCCCTTCCCACGATGAAAATTTCAAATTTCAAACACCGCCACGTCATGTGACTGGTTCAAAAACCGCGTCTCCCTTTCTTCTCCCCTGGTCTCGAG
>QLPI01009448.1:0-38817 GCA_003314275.1 Chroogomphus rutilus
CCAAAGGCACTTGTTGCTCTGTGTGTCAGTTATCAGTCTTATTAGACCTTCCCTGCCATCATCTAGTACAGTCTGGTGGGTACAACATATAAGTTGAAGCTGTATCCTATTCAGAACCTTACCATTGTTACTACACTGGGAGATATTACATCTGGATTATTACAACTACATCTATTTCACATCCTAACAGCTTTGATCATTATTATTAGTGATTTCTGTAACAGATGGACACCTTGATGGATTTCCGGTATTGCCAGAAATAATTGAAGGGGTCTAACAATGCATGAGATATCTGGATGCAATGTAAGATTATAAGCTTACATCTGATTTTTTACCTTTGTCCTTTTTCTTGCCAGAAATGAGTTTCAAGAGGATGCCAGTTTTTCTTTTCTTTTTCAGTGGCTCCTAAGATATATTATATAAGTGAGTTAGGATAATAAAGTAAAGTTTATTACATTGGATGGTAGGGATTCTTCGCTAGACAAAAACTCAATAACTTTTACCTTGCAACTTCTTTTGGTGAAAAGGTTTTGTAATGCATCAGTGTCTTTAGACTTTGCTTAAGGAATACACCTTGACCATATGGGATTGGTGCTGACAAAATCATTGCCACTGTCATCCATGGATAAAATGTAGTGTGACAATGTTATAAATAGATTTTTGTCTTTGAAAAATGGCAGATTCTGGTTCTGTACAGTGATTACATAATAAAATAAACTTACTATTTTAGACTTAAATAAAATTACTATACCAAGCTATGGGTTAGGCCTGGGTTGTAAGTGCTCTTAGCTTGACCCATATCCAAAACCAAGACTACCCAAACCTGTGACCTATGTGGGTTTGCATGACCCATGCGATTCTCTAGTAACCAGCTTCCTCGATATATCTTACCCCTCAATTGGGCTTGAAGGTGTACAGACCCTTATGTCTGTAGACAAAACTCCTGGTATATAAGCATTCCAGACATGGTTTTGAGAGATCATCTGTTATTGTTATGAAAAGAAAGGAAACTTTTGCTCTCAGTGTCTATAGTGTAGTAGACTTCCTTGATACAAATTTCAATCAAGCTCAATTTTAGCTCAAAATTTTGTAGATCAAATTTAAAAAAAATTGTATTACAGCTAAGAAGTGTCTTGAGAATATTTTTGCTCTATATTATGGGGGCAAAAAAGCTTTTGTTGTAGCACAGTAAATTATTTTGTGGAACAGGTCAACATATCACAGGTATACAGTAGGGGACAGAACTGTTCATATGTTGTGAATACTTTGATTGTGTAGCAAATAATGCAATGATCACATAAGCACAAATCTGATATAATTTATCATGATAGCCCTGCATCTTAGCTTGAGGTCACTCACCAGGATGATTATCTAATTCTCAATATTGGCCAAGATATTAATTATTTAAAATAATCAAACATGTGAATGGTTTTGTCCCCTCTATTTTTTTCATCAAAAAATGGTATTTGCCCTCATCACAGCCTGCACCCTCCTAGGCATACTCTCAATTAACTTCTGACACATCTCAGGCTCTATCTTGTTCTATTCCACCTGAACCCTCTTCTACAATTCATGCACTCCATTAGGGGGGTTTTTATAGTCAGAAAGGCATTTTTTGACAATAGTCCAGAGGTTTTCAATGGGATTCAGGTCAGGAGACTAAGCTGGCCACTTCATGACCTCATAACCATGGTCAGAAAACCATTGGGTGGCCTTTTTACATGTGTGCTTGGGGTCATTATCCTATTGGAAAATGATGTCAGTAGAATCTTTACCATAATACTCCAGGGTAGCTGGAAGATCTTCATCCAAAATCTGTCTGTACAACTCCCCATCCATCCTTCCATTAATTTTGACAGTATATCCAGGTCCTTCCCATAGCATACAACCCCATACCATCACAGAACCTCCACCAAACTTCAGTGTTCCCTCAACCAGCCTATCATTCAAAGACTCTCTAGCCTTTTTATAGACCCACCTCCTTCCATCTGACCCAAGCGATTGATTTTGGTCTCATCTGACCAGACAACACACTTCCAGTCCTCTACAGTCCACTCTAGATGAGCTTCTGCAAACTCGTTCCTCACCTTCCTATGCCTTGCACTAATAAGTGGCTTCTTCTTCTTTATGACTGCCTTTATCTGTCAGGCACCAAAAATGCCGACATTGCATGGGCTGAGTACTAATGCAAAAGTACCAAGTTTACAATGCTGGCACGAGATCGGCCAAGTCCAGTAGACCAATTGGGGTAGCTTGGCTTGTACATTGCACCCTACTTTTGTAAGTGCCACTAATTTCAGAGGGGAGAGGAACTTGAGAGAGTGCTGAGGGTGTCAGCTCAAGTAAGGACTTTAGACAGGAGGATAAGGGAAGGCAAGAAGTGTATGCCAAGTTGATATTCAGAATGAGGAACTATCTACATCCATATGCTACTTATATAGGTTAAGAACTGGATGTGGAATAGGGTGGCATAAGACATGGAAAACAAAATAAGGTATGGAGAGCATGTGAGAGCATTGTCTATGATGCTCAAGAATAGAACAATGAACACAAACAAAAATAGAACAATAGAATATGGCTGAGCATAAGATAATAGGAGTTTGACTGAAAATAAAACAATAGGATGTGACTGAATATAAAACAATAGGGTCATGACTGA
This sequence comes from Chroogomphus rutilus, assembly GCA_003314275.1. NCBI lineage: Eukaryota > Fungi > Basidiomycota > Agaricomycetes > Boletales > Gomphidiaceae > Chroogomphus > Chroogomphus rutilus. Next base: position 2,660 of record QLPI01009448.1, read on the forward strand.
GAATAAGTCAATAGAAATGTCCTGAGGTAAAATGGAATGGAGGAGGAGATCAGGAATAAAAGAATGAAAAAAGGTAGAAAGGATGGGATGAAGGGAAGTAAACCGAGTAATGAACTGAATATACTGAGCTGAGACCACTTACTAGTGAAGAAATGACTTGTCACTTGTGTGTGGGATTAGATGGTAGAGATCATTTGGCTGGTATGACCAAGTGAACCAAGGCTCGGTGTCATATACTTAACATCATTCCTGCCTTCTTCAGGTGCCTCCTTACAGCTTTACAGGCCAAGGGTTGTTTAAGAATGTTTTTGAGCACCTGGGTGCCTTGGGTCGTATTCTCAATCTTCCCTCTTTACATGAGATGCACGATATGATAGAGATTGGAGGGGGAAATCTTGGAAGAGCAACCACCAGAGGACTTGGTGATGTCAGGACAGTGTTTTCTGTGAATATTGGAGATGAAACCAACAGAGACACCAAGGTAGGAAGAGATATAATGGCCAGAATGACCAGATTTAAGCAGTTGGATGATAGAGTCAACTTTGGCAGCAGAGAGGAACTTCATGGTTGAAAACAAGGGTGTATTGGTGTTGTTTGGATAGAAACAAACCTTAATTATGATCATATGATATCATATGACATTTCACATGATTTTGAGCTCTGTATGTATCATTTATTGATGAAAAAAATAGAGGGGACAAAACTATTTACATGTTTGATTATTTTAAATAATTAATATCTTGGCCAATATTGAGAATTACATAATCATCCTGGTGAGTGACCTCAAGCTAAGATGCAGGGCTATCATAACAAATTATATCAGATTTTGTGCTTATGTAATTATTGCATTATTTGCTACACAATCAATGTGTTCATAACATGTGAATAGTTTTGTCCTCTACTGTAAGTTGTTATGGCCCATGCCCCCAATAAACCCCCATTAATCCCCACAACCACCTGCACTGTTTCTGGGACCTTTCCAACCGTTAATCCTGAAACAATCGCTTTCTGAAAATCCATTGTATTAACCCAAAGTTCCGTAATCCCGAGCCTCCAAGATTCCGAGACCAAGGTTCTTCTCTTTTAATAAACAATGTGCAGGATCATTGCATACCTCACTCCCTTGTTCTTTGTTCTCTATTAGCCCCTTGTATTCTTTTCTCCCCTTATCTTTACTTGGCAATAGTTAGTACAAGGATTAGATACATGTATATAAGACACCAGATGACTGGACTATTTGCCAGTACAAATATCAACTTAATTCTGCATCGTAGTTTCCGATTCAGTTCTGTTAAACTTTCTGACTTTCTGAAATTAGAGACAGACAATCCAGGAGGGCGCAACATATAAGTTGAAGCCAAGTTCCTGTGACCTTGAACCACTCGAACAACTAGTCGAACTACCTAATACCGTGAACAGTCCTAAGCCCCTGGCACTCCTATCTTTCTGCCTTTCTGTTTCCATCCATGAACCCATGACCTCTAGTCCTTCCATCTCTGGAGTACGAAGCCCCTCTCGGAAACCATTCGGAACCCCCAGAACCCCTTCCGGAAGTATCTAGCTAAGTACCTGACATGCGGATTTAATATAAGTCCTTGATACAAGTGTGATACCTAATTCTCTATGCATGGAATTTGCAGCCTGTTGTGATTAGTCATCCATTTCTTTGTATTATTAGCATGTCACATGTCATGCTTTGGTAGCCCCAATATCTTTGTGGTCAGATTAAGGTCAAATTAGATCAAATCCCACTCAGAGTTTTTTTAATTAGCAATAGGAGATGTATATGTTCCCTAATGTGAACACACTATGACACAATCTCTCAGAAAATTAAGCAATCACTGATTTAAGATTGTGTGTTATCAAAATTGAGTAAATTTAGATGAAAATAAATTCCTCCTAAATGCAATTCTTCTCCCTCCCTTATGTGGTTTGGCTTAAATGTTGCTTATATATAGTAGATTCTGTATACAAAACCCTGTATCACTGGAATGAGAATAGACCCTGGAAAATCAATTTGTATCAAGGAGGTATCCTGTATCAAGGAAGTCTACTACACTGTAGAGAGGAAAGGGCAGCTGCTATTACACTCAGTTCTGATAAGTTTTTTGCATTTTTACTTATCTAGTGCTTTGTTCAAGAAGGTGTGTTGGGATATTGCAAGCTTGCACCATAACATAAGGTAGAAGACAAACGGTTTCTACTATAGTCACATCATGTGACAATGTCACAGTCACAGTGTAAGAAATTTCATTGTCGAAAAAAAATTTTGAAAAAAATTGTATTCTGCTATAGAAGGTGGCAATTTTTTTGGAAAAAATAATTGCATTACACTATACAATATGAGCCTTGTCTAACTCAGCTAGAATAGTATCTGGCATGTTGCCAGATCCTTGTTCAAAATGGTGGATATGATACTTGAGTCATGTGACCTTAGTGGAATCATCTGTCGTCTACCTTATCTGTGGGAATGTATTTCTATATATGGAATATTTCCTTATCTGGGTGCTTATGTCAGCGCAAAAATTTTGTGACCAAAAAAATTTTACAGTGTCAGACTGCTTAAAAATGTGATTATGAATTTTGAGAAGATATTTGAAAGTTTGGATATACTACATTTGCAATAGTGATTTTTTTCAAAAAGTAAACCAAGACTATGTACATATAGTTCTATGCCATTGATCTGTGGTCTCAGAATAATTTTTTTGTCATGTTGCCAGATCCTTGTGTGAAATGGTGGAATGTGACATTTGAGTCACATGACTATAGTGGAAACTGTTTGTCTTCTACCTTATCATGTGACATGTTTGCATTATATAAGTTACACTTTAGTTAAAATTTCCCTTATTGAATTATAGTGAACTCCCAAGTTCAAACCAGCTACTTCAGGAGAAATTCAACACTCATCACAAAAGGCTAATTAAGTTTCTAAGTGTGGAGCCCCTTTGAATAATTTTGGCATCCTGTTTGTACTTATTTAGCTGCCCAGAGTTGCTTTATAAGGCAGTGGCCTTGCACGAGGGTTACTACAGTTCTTTCTCCTCCCACCACATCCACTTATCAGCAAACACCCATCCACACTACTAGTGCTTTATGTCACTAGGATCTTCCCTGATCTCCCATCTACCCTGCCATTGCCCACCAGTGGAAACACCAGACCACCACAAATGTCATGGCGGGGTGCTTTGACCTCATCCCTATCTTTGCCACAGCATTCAACATGAACAGGCATGATCTGAGGGTAAGTTGCACCTCCCATGTCACTGCACCTGCCCTGCTCTCTGACCTCGACCCCACCTCCTGTGTTCATCATGTATGCAATGGGGAAGATGAGTGGGGTCAAAGCACCCAGCCATCATATTCATGGCGGTCTGGCATTTCCTCTGACAGGCAATGGCAGGGTAGATGGCAGGGATACCAGGGAAGATCCTAGGGACACATGCTATTGGTAGTGCAGATAGGTGCTCAACAGTAAGTGGATGTAGGAGGAGGAAGAACTAGAGCAACCCTCATGCAAGGCTGCTCAGCAGCCTTATGGAACGGCCCTGGGTAGCTAAATAAGTACAAACAGGATGCAAAAATTTGTTCAAAGGGGTTCCTACACTTAGAAACTTAATCAGCCTTTTGTGATGAGTGTTGAATTTCCCCTGAAGTAGCTGGTTTGAACTTGGGAGTTCATTATAATGAAAATTTAACTATAGTGTAACTTATATAATGCAAACATGTCATATGATATATTGTAGTGCAAGCTACAACACGCCTTGAGCAAAGGATTGTAAAAGTAAGAACAATTGAATAATGTCTAAATTATACATTGTTTTGTCTGCACTTATTGTATTTCACTAATAACAGTATGCTAAAACTCTCTATTGTGCTACCATGAAATTACCTTTTATATATATACAATAAGGAACCTTCATATAAGTAGCTACTGGATGTACAGCAATACTTCAAACCATTTCTGATATCATCTAGGTTGTAACTGTACACAGAAGTCTGCCTTTTATAATACAAAGCATTACATATATAAGTTAAAATACAACCAACTTATCAGAACTGAGTGCAATAATACCTGCCCTTTCCTCTCTAGACACTGAGAAAAAAAGTCTCCTTTCTTTTTACAACAATAAGAGGGATTTGGCTTGAATTTATTTAGTTTGGAGCATTGCTGATGAACCTTTGGCATCTTGCAATAAAGTAGTGTAGAAGAAGGAAACTTACTGGTCACTGAGCGGCTAAAACTGGCAGTTTGTGCTAGGTGAGAGTGTATCGAGTGTATTCTAAAGTCAAGCCCTGTTAGCAGCTTGTATGACATACAGATGTTGATTACTTATTGATAGATTCAGCCCAAGTTCAAGCGTATAAATTTAGAATGACTGAAAGAGGAGAGACCAGGGATGGTGATATAGCTCATTGAAATTAGCTAGACTTCTAGTACATTGGTAGAGCAAGTGAATTTAAAGTTGGTATGATACCTAGCTGGATATTGTTCTGAGTAGTAGCTGAGGCCAAAATGTGACATTTTCAGTTGATAGAGAAGCTGATGTCCACTGAGAACCTGGGGGCAATTATGGTTGTAAAGTTTGGTCTGTGGACATGAGGCACTGCCCTAGGCTATACTAGCAGAGCTGTTTAGCAACTGCCATTCAGGCACTTGCTATGCTCCTCTTGCTCTTTGCCATCATCTCCCACTCAGTTCTCTATGGTGCTACTGGCTTTACTTCTCTTGTTTCTCTTGCCACTTTTCACCTCAAACCACCACCATGGATTGCCACACCAATCTCTCTATTTGGTCAAACACACCACCTGCTTCAAATATTCTTTTCTTGGTATTTCATTTCAAGTATTCCTTTGCCTTTAATTCTACTCGTTTATGGTCACTTCTTCAATATTGTCTCCCTTTAATGTTTTTCTTTTTTTTTCTTTTTGATTTTCTCTTCAGTGGCTCTTGCCAACATCCGTGATGAACTCCTATTATCTCTCTGTGTGTGCACTTCTTTTCTCTATACTGACTGAACTGCCCAGCTTTGGCACTTAGCATTCTGCTTCATTCTGATATTCTATTCTGATAGCAGTACTACACTGGGAACCTTGTGAATTGTTCTCATGTAAGTTTTAAACTCTTTACTACCTATTCAAATGCCCGCTGACAGCTACTGCAGTAATATGCTAAGTAAAACTACCATATTTTGTCTGCGTGTAAGGTATGGAGGTGAGCGATGCAAGTTTGGGACATGATCCTCTTTGTTTATCTAAAGGTAAGCATCACAAGCTTCTTGTGTCACTATCTTCTCACCTTTTCCTTCTCTGTTGTCTGCTATCAAACCAACTTGATCTCAGCCATGCTAGTCAATTATCCTAGTGCTCTCTTCTCTCTGCCTGTATGGGAATCTCTCTATATTGGCTGCTGTATGCCTATTTCTCTCCTTTCTTAGACTCTGGCCATGTTGATGCCGCTTATGGAACCTAGTCATCAATTTTGTTTTCCATGGCAAAGGTTGCTGTTGGTTTCTCATGTTGGTTCTTTTGCTCCCTCTGTCTTTTATTTCCTGTCAATGCCTTTTGATCTTTTTCTCACCTCCGCTCTGTCTGCTGTAACTCCTATAAATGTTTCTACTTGTAAGGTCTTTCCTTAAACAACCTCATCCATCTCCCCACTTCTCTACTGTCATACCTAGACTGCTGCTTCTGCCCATTTTCTCCTGTCATACATAGACCTTGGCCATGCCAGTACTCACTCTAACATATGTCTTGTTCTCTACCATCTCTCACCCAGTTCTCTGTGGTACTACTTACTAGTCTTCTTCTTCTTCTTCTTCTTCTTCTTTTCTCACCATTTTTCACTTTCAACCACCACCATGATTGCCACAGGTTAATCTCTTCATTTTGTCAAGCACCCCACCTGCTTTGAATCTGCTTCTCTTGGGATTTCTTCTTGAGCATTTTTTTGCCTGCTATTCTACTTGTTTATGGTCTCTTCTTTGCTATTGGACCCCCTTTATTTTGATTTTCACTTCAGTGCTTCAGTGGCTTTCACCAACCTCCATGATGTGCTTTGGTTATCTCTCTGTACATGCTACTTTTTTTCCTTGTACTGACTGAGTTGTGCAGTCTTAACACTTAGCATTCTTCTTTCTGACATTTTTTTGTGCTGTTTCTTAAAAAAGGTTGACAAGCTTGTGCATTTCATCAGAGGACAAGAAAGACCACCTGGGAATCCCTTGTTCTCAGTAAGTATTAAACTCTTCTATTTGTTCAAGTAACCGCTAACAGCTACTGCACTGCCATGCTAGGCATGGCTATCATATTTCATCTGATTGTAAGGTATGGGGGTGAGAGATGCAAATTTGAGACACTATCTGTATCTGTTTTTTATCCATAGGTCCTCCATCTGCTCTTTTGCTGTTGCACTATAATCTTTTGGCTAAGCTGGTCCTGTCTCAGCTATCATAAACCTATGTCCTTCTAGGTTGTAGAGGTGAGCATGACAGATTTCTTATGCTACTGTCTTCTTATCTTCTTTGTCTCTATTTTCTGCTATAAAAATGAGTTGATATTGGCCATGCTAGTCAGCGATCCTAGTGCTCTCTGCTCTCTGATTTATGGAAACATCTTGATCTTGGCTGCTGTGTACCCATTTCTCTCTTTTCTTGGACTTTGGCCAAGTTGATGCCACTTAGGGAACCTGGTCATCAATTCTGTTTTATACAGCAAAGGTCACTGTTGATTTCTCATATTAGTTTTTTTGTTCCCTCTGTCCTTTATTTCCTGTCAATGCCTTTTGATCTTGCTCTCACTTCTATTCTACTCTATTGAGATTATCATTGTTTTTTTTTACAGATCTCTTTCCCTCTGCTCATTGCTCCTCTGTCAGGCACAGGGAATGCTGACAATGTGTGGGCCGAGTACTATTGCAATAGTACTGACTTTACAATGCTGGCAGGAATTGGCCAAGTCCTGTAGACTGATCGGAGTGGCTTGGCTTCAATGTACTCATGCATTGCACCCTACTTTCTGTGTGCCACTGATTTGGAACAGATGAGATACCCAGGAGAGTGCCGAGAGTATTGGCCTGAGTAAGGGACTTCAGATGGGAGAAGGGAAGACAGGAAGGCATAAACCTAGTCGATATTCAGAACAAAGAACTATCTACATATATGTGCTACTTATATAGGTTAAGAAGCAAGATGTGGAATCTGGGTGGCATAAGACATGGAGAACAATAAGGTATGAAGAGCATGTGGAGGTATTATCCACAATGATCAGAAATAGAACAAAGAAATGCAAATGAGAATAGAACAATGAAAATAAGATAATAGAACAATGAAAATAAGATAATAGAAATGTGGCCAAGAATAAGATAATAGAAAATGACCAAATATAAAACAATAGGGTCATGGCCAAGGATAAAATAATAGAAAAATGTCCCAAGGTAAAACAGGCCGAGAAATAAAGAATAAATGGGGTGGGGATAATGGATAATGAATGAGAGAAGAATGGATGAGGGATAGGAATGGGGAATGTGGATGATGAATGTGCCGAGCCAAGACCGATGTACTAAGTGACTTGTATGTAGCTTAGTCACTTGCATGTGGAATTAGACTGATTGTTCGGTTGGCACTGCCAAGTGAACCGATACTTGGTATGTGTACTTGACACTGTCTTTGACATCACTTGACTTGGCTTTGCTCATGGTGTTATGACTCTTTTTAATTATGCTTTTGGTGGCAAGCTATGATTTTTCATTTTTCTTTCCTTTTTGCTGATTCTTCTCTCCTTGTCTGATTTTCTTTTTTTTCTGCTCCATTTGTCTTGTCTGCTACTGACACCACTTTTCTCACCCCTTCTGTTTCTGTTATCACTCTCTGTTAAGTCTCAGTAATGCCAATAGTGTAGACAGGAGTTGGCCAAGTCCTGCAGACCAATCAAGGTAGCTAGGCTTCAACGTACTCATGCATTGCACCCTGCTATTCTGTGCGTGCCACTAATTTGGGCAGAAGAAGGACCCAGAAGGGTGCCGAGAGTGTTGGCCTGAGGAAAGGAGTTTAGACAGAAGGAGGGAGGACTAGAGGATGTGAGCCAAGTTGATATTCAGAGTGAAGAACTATCTACATACAGTAGGGGACAAAACCATTCAAGTGTATTGAACATTTGTGTTGTACCGTAAATAACGGGAGGATTACATATCCGAAAAATATGACATAATTAGTGGAGATAGACCTGCTTCTGAACTTGTGGTCACAATCAAGATGATTATGTAACTCTCAATATTCATTGAGATATTAATTATTTAAAAAAAATGAAGCATTTGAATGGTTTTGTCCCTCATATTTTTTAAACAAGAAATGGTATAGATCAGTACTTGGTAAAGCCCCCATTTGCTTTCATCACTGCTGTCAAGTCCACGATACTAAGCTCTGGTTCACTCAGTAATACTGACTGACCGACCCTTACCTATATCATTCCTCACTACCATGTGATCTTGGTTTAGTACATCCAGTTCGTCATCTAAAAAACTCCTCTCACCCTACCCTCTCCACCCCTTACTATTCTCTCTTTCCCTGTCCATTCCCTTACCCGTTCTCCCTTGGAACATTTACTGTTCCTTTATTATTTGGTTGTGGCCCTATTGTTTTATCTTCGGCTGTTTTCCATTGTTCTATTCTCATCCACTCTCTCATTATCTTATTCTCAGCCATCTTTTATTATTCTATTCTTGCTTACATTTCTTATTCTATTCTTGATCACTGTGGATAATACCTCCACATAATTCTTCATACTTTATTGTTCTCCATTCCTTATGCCACCCTGTTCCACATCTTGCTTCTTAACCTATATAAGTAGCGGATGTATGTAAATAATTCCTCACTCTGAATATCAACTTGGTTCGCATCCCCATGTCTGCCCTTCTCCTGTCTAAAGTCCTTCACTCGGGTTGACACTCTCGGCATCTTCCTGGGTCCCTCTTCTGTCCAAATCAGTGGCATGTACGGAACAGCAGGGCACAACGCACGAGCATGTTGAAGCCTAGCCACCCCAAACAGTCTGTATGACTTGACCGACTTCTTGGCCTTATATTATATCCATGATATAACTCCAACATCTCGGACATCTGACATAGGGTGCTATGAAGAATCCCACCCTGAACCAAGTCCAAACCTACCTAGTCACCTCCAAGTCCAACCAACAACAATCACCTCGGACCTTGGACCTCTTTCCTTTCTTGTCGAACAATAGTCTTATTGTAATACCAGATGTAAATTTCATTTGTAACCCATCTTCATTCATCTTATTGTTTTCTTGGACATTCCTAATTAGTTACAATAAGGACTGCATGTATAAATACCTCCAGATTTCTGTACTATACCTTAGTTCAAATATCGACTTAGTATTCCCACTCACTTGTTCTCTGAACTCCGAACCTCCGAACCTCTGACCTCTAAAATTAGGGACTGATGATCTAGGAGGGCACAACACATAAGTTGAAGCCAAGTCTCCAAGACTTCGAACACATGACTTTAGACCGACTTATGTCAGCTCAGACCGACTTATGTCAGCTCAGACTGACTTATGTCAGCTCAGACTGACTTATGTCAGCTCAGACTGACTTATGTCAGCTCAGACTGACTTATGTCAGCTCAGACCTGACGCAACCTCAGGCTTAACAGTATATTCAAACTCCCACTCCTGATTGTCTATGAGACGTAGTGAATGAATCAGAGCCGTTCAAACAATGAGAGTAGCTTCGGTACGCCACGCATCCTTGACCCCAAGCTTACCTGCCACAGAACCCAACATCCATACACCACCAAACCCTCCACCAGCCCTAGACCCACCATCCAAACACTCATCAAACCCCCTTCTAGAGCCCCAAATGCCACCCTCGGACAATGGAAATGACAAACCAAACCTGGCGGAAGCCATCACCATGTTAGCCAAACACCTGTTGGGCTCAAAGAAGTCATCAGCTCGAACCAAGATTTGGGACCCCAACCCCTTCGATGGCTCCGACATAAAGAAGTTACAACCATTCCTGGTGCAGTGCACCTTAAATTTCCAAGACCACCCTGATGCTTTTGACTCCAACAGTGCCAAAGTAACCTACATACTATCGTACTTAACTGGCACTGCCTTGGACTACTTCAAACCAGGTCTCTCCTCCAAAGAAGACCCATACTGGCTCTATGATTATCAGGAATTTATCTCCAAACTCAAAGCCAACTTCTGCCCCCATGATCCAGAAGGAGAGGCCGAAGCTGACCTCGAAGCCCTCCGAATGCATGACAACTAACACATTACAAAGTATGTGGTGGAATTCAACAGACTCACTGTTTGTGTCTAGTAGAGAGATGCTGCACTCTGCCGCCAGTATTACAACAGCCTACCCAAGGATGAAATCACCCATATAGGGAAACCCGACTCCCTGCAACAACTCCACCGACTGTCTCAGTCAATCGATTCTTGCTACTGGTAATGGCGTTCTGAGATGTCTCGGGAGGCCTCCACGTCCAAAGTCCCTGAATGTCCAAATGACAGAAACAGGGCACCAACAGCTCCAACTCCCAGTACAAGCACCAGACCTCCAAACCCCAGCCAGACCCCAAACAAGACAACCTCGGACATAACCACAAAACTCGGTAAAGATGTCAAGTCCACGATACCGAGCTCTTGTTCACTCAGTAATACCGACTGACCGACCCTGACCCATATCATTCCTCACTACCACATGTCCTCGGTTTGGTACATCCGGTTCATCGTCTGGACCACTCCTCTCATCCTATCCCCTCCACCCCTTACTATTCTCTCTTTCCCTATCCATTCCTTTACCCGTTCATTCTCAGAACACTTACTGTTCCTTTATTATTCAGTCGCTGCCCTATTGTTTTATCTTCGGCTGTTTTCCATTGTTCTATTCTCATCCACTCTCTCATTATCTTATTCTCAGCCATCTTTCATTATTATATTCTCACTACATCTCTTATTCTATTCTTAATCACTGTGGACAATACCTCCACATGATTCTTCATACCTTATTGTTTTGCATTCCTTATGCCACCCTGTTCCACAACTTGCTTCTTAACCTATATAAGTAGCGGATGTATGTAGACAACTCCTCACTTAGAATATCAACTTGGTTTGCATCCCCTCATTCCCCCTTCTCCTATCTAAAGTCCTTCACTTGGGTTGACACTCTCAGCATCATCCCAGGTCCCTCCTCTGTCCAAATCAGTGGCACGCACAGGACAGCAGGGCACAATGCACGAGCATGTTGAAGCCTAGCCACCCTGAAAACATTCTGCAGGACTTGACCAACTTCCCGGCCTTACCAAGTTATAACAGTATATTCTGAGTGACACTGGTTTCCATGCCACCTCTGTTCTTACAATTATGCCTCCACATACTAGATCAACAGCCCGCATAGATGACAATCAGCTCACCCTCACAGTAAATCAATGAAGGGAGCATGAAGCCTCTAGTACCCCACCCCTTCTCATTGGTTATACCTCACAACAGTCGAACTGCGGCATCTCGCCTCCCCCTTCGAGCAAGAACCACGCATTGAAGAGGTGGTCGACAATGACATTGAATACACAGATTACGACAACGATGATCAAGAACCCTATCTGGCAGAGGACAAACCCAGTTTGGTACATTATAATGCAGATGCTGAAACCGAGGAACAGCCTCAGCACCACCGACAGGCAAACATGCCTGAACCTCCTCACACTCTGGTAGCCACACCTCCTCAACCTGCAGTTGCACCCCATCAGCCCATGGCCACACCTCCACAACCTGCAGCTGCACCCCTCTATCCGCAGCTGTACCACCGCAGGCCAGGCAAGCTCCCCGAGCCAGACCAGCCCCACAGGCCAGGCAGGCTCTGCAAGCTAGACCACCTCCTAGGGCCAGGGCCCCCATAAACCTGGCCAACAATAATGACCTTTTGAATGCTATTCTTGAACTTGGCAGAACCACCCGGAACCACTGACAAGATGGTCAAGCCACCAGAATTTGAGAACCAGAACCCTTCGATGGGACCGACCCAAAGAAGTTAAAGGGTTTCATCTTCCTTTGCAGAATAAATTTCTGCACCCAGCCTAACTTGTTCCCCAACAATAGGCAAAAAGTCAATTACATGGTCTCCTACCTGAAAGGAATAGCACTGGAATGTTTTGAGCCCTACCTGATGGGTAACCCCAATACAGAACCCCGCTGGACCAGAAATTTGGAGCTTTTTATCGATGAGTTACAGATCAACTTTGGCTCTTGGGATGAGAGAGCCTATGCTGAGATGGCCCTCGGAAAGCTAACTATGCAGGATAACCACAAAGCCACTAGGTTTTTTGTGGAATTTTACAGGCTTGCGGCTTTTGTCAACTACAACAACAATGCTCTCCTCTACAAGGCATACACGGCACTGCCGAAGTGCATCAAAGACAGCCTCATCCATTTTGATAAACCCTGTACACTCGACGAACTTTGAAACCATGTTCAAAGGATCGATATGAGGTATTGGGAACGAAGGGCTGAACAATCTGCAGAGGGCAGTAATGAGCCAAAGAAAGATATGAAATTAGACAAACCTGGCAACAGATCGACCTCGGACAACCACTAGTACAATAACAGCCATGATAACAGCAGCAAGGATACGTCTAAAAACAAGGATGGGAAAATGCCTCAGCCCAACCCACCCGAGTACACTAAAACCCTCGGCAAAGACGGCAGACTTCTCCTGACTGAACGACAAAGATGCATGGACAACAACCTGTGTCTCCTCTGTGCCGCTAGTAATCACAAAGTCGAATGCCCCAAGGCAACCAAAGCCTACATGACTACCACTCCCAACTCTGTCTTACAGGCATCTGATGCCTCAGATGTTGCTGAGGACTCAGCAATGGCAACCAAAGACTGGTCTGCTATCTGTTAGCCTCTAAGCACACCGAGAGTTGCATTGACTTGGCAGATGCTAGTAGTGAGGTTTACATATTAGGTAGTTCGACTAGTCATTTGAGTGGTTCGAGGTCACAGGGACTAGCTTCAACTTATTTGTTGCACCCTCCTCGATCGTCTGTCCCTAATTTCAGAAAGTCGGAAAGTTACCGGAACTGAATCGGAACTATGATGCAGAACTAAATCAATATTCGTACTGGCAAATAGTCCAGTTAACTAGTGTCTTATATACATGTATCTATCTTTGTACTATCTTATGCCAAGTAAAGACAAGGGGAGAAGGAAAATACAAGGGGGCTAATGGAGGGGCAAAAACAAGGGGACGAGGTACACGATGATCTTAAGTTTGTGCATGCAGAACCTTGATTTTCGGAGTTACGGAAAAAGAGTCGAGATTGGAAGTCGTGGGTTTCTGATCAGAACCGCAGAAAGGTTGTTCGGAAAGTGGTTTGAGTCGGTTCATAACAACCCTTCATGAGGATATCTGAAACTATTTAATCAGTTGGGAGATATTGTCAAGTACACGTACCAAGTATCTGGTAATTCGGCAGTGCCGACTGAGTACATCAGACTACGACCATGCCCAAGTGTCCAAACCGCATGCAAGTTACTTGGTACACTGGTCTCAGCTCGGCACATCCACCCTCCACATCCCCATCCCCATCCTTTGTCCACTCTTCCTCATTCTACCAACCTTGAAACCTACCCTGTCCGTTCCTTATTCCTCAACCCGCCTTACTTTGGGACATTTTGTCCTTGTATTATCCTCGGCCATGGCCCCATTGTTTTATAGACAGTCACTCCCTATTGTTCCATCTCTGGCCACATCTCTATTATTCTATTTTCATTGTTATATCCCCATTTGCATTATCCATTCTAATTTTACTTGTTGTGGACAATACCCACATGCTCTGCATACCTTATTGTCCCACATTCCTTATTCCACATGTTGCTTCTTAAACCTATATAAGTAGGACATGCATGTACATATTTCCTCATTCTGGGTATCGACTAGGCTTAGGCCCCTTACCTTCTCCTCCCTCTGTAAAGTCTTCTACTCAGGCTGGCACCTTTGGTACCCCCGGGTATTCCCTCTGTCCCAAATCGGTGGCATGCATGGCAAGTAGGGCACAACACACGAGAACATTGAAGCCAAAGCTACTACCCCCGGCCTATAGGACTTGGCCATTATATGCCTGACCTCTCGGCATTCCCAAGGCCTGACAGATATTCAGATTGAATTTTCTTCCCCTCTATTGTGTCTCAGATAAAATAGGGTCAAATGTCAAAATGTTTTGTTTTTGAATGCTGCTGATTACCATAGGCTATAGTAATTGCAGATTGATTGTCAGAATACAACTTTATTGGATGTTTAATTGGCTGGAAAACTTTGCTGATAAATTATTTCAGCTAAATTGCCTCCTTGGTGGCATGGGTCAAGGCAATAAACTCTGCCTTGGTTGATGAGAGCACTACAATTGTCTGTTTCTGGCATTTATTTATTGCTAAATAAAGAGAATTACCTAGGAAACCAGCTAAGTCATGTCTCAGAAAATGACTCACTATTGGAACTCCTATTTTAGCTGTGACTCATACCAGTCATGTGACTTTACAAATGTTATTATGTCTCAGATGGCATGAGTCACTGGATTCTGATTGGACAAGGATAGTTTTAAGGATAAACTGGAAATCAGCATATACCCTGAATTTTGAGACAAGATGCTTGTGATTCTTTGATATGACTCATTTCCAGGAACTGTGATCCCATTGGCTTGTGCTATAAATAGTTAGGAGATACTTCAGCTTACTAATCAACCTGTAGATTAGTATAAAAAGAGGCCTTCCTGCCCCCTTTGAAGAAATCAATTCATATCATCCTATCTCCTCACATTTATCAGCTTGACAGTGTGTCTCAGTAATTCTTAGTCAGCAATGATGTAGTCCTGCTACTAGGTTTACATAATATTAATACCAATGATTGTCTGGTGTTAGTATTTTGGATTCAGCCTAAGTAGTTGATTGTCCTGCTTAGTAAACTGATTCTACAGAGTGAGATTGTTCTGTTGATTGTCCAGTTCAATTATATTCTATCCCTGGGGGTTTCTAATTAGTTGATTGTCCTGATTAAAGACTCTTTTGTCTCTTGAGATTACTTCACTGTAATTTCTGTCTTGGCCTCACCCTTGTTTTAGAGTGCATTGGCTGGGTAATCCATTCAGTCTACTTACTTCCTCTTTCCTGTAAGTGCATTCCCTTTCATTAGAGTATCACTGGACCCCTAAGTATCCTTGTCAGGGGAACCCCTAAAAGCAGGACATGACCAAATAACCACTGACCAAGGACCATCCCTACTGACCAAGGCTCATTTGGTACATACCTAACCACTACAACTGAATCATGTACTGAATGGGTACCATGGTTGGCAGCTGACATCAACAGGCATCACCTGTAGCTATCATTCACTCTATTGACAATCATTAGAGATCCCAGCATTCTGGTTCCATATCTATACAGGAGAGTGTTATTCCCAATGCAAGTGGAGTGCTATGGCTGCCATTCAAATATAGTTGTAATTAGAGGGGTGAAGAGGTTCCTTAGAGAGTTTTCTCTTTGGATCCCTCTTTGCCAGGTATGCTAGCCCTATATACATAGACCCTATACTAATTACTTTAGATCCCCCTTCACCAGTGTTCTACCTTAGGGTACAGTATCTGCTTAGGTTGTCCTTACAGTAGAAAACTCTCCTCATAAGTACCAGCTACCTCTACTGTCCAACCCTGAATTCAATTTCTTTAGCAGTGATGACATCCTCTTCTCATTTCCAACCATAGGACTCCCCATGGATCTATCCTTGGTCTAAGATGTATTAGACCAATTGGCTAATATAGTACAGGAGCTAATGAGAGAAGCAGGAGTTAGAGATGAGGCTGATTGCACTTCAGGCCACTATGATAAGCCTGGTAACAGGGCTCTCAACATATGTATGGCAGCTCATGAAGCAAATGGCTGAGCCTGCAAAACCCTCTGAGTTTGACAGTGACTGTACAAATAGGCACACATTTATCCAGTTGTGCACCCTGTTGAGGAATAGGGAGTTCTTGCTTAGGCTTTAGATGACCACTGAAACTGGATCAGCATGCAAGGATCCAAACCTCTCTTCTTCAGAAAATTACCCATCAAATCAGTCTTGAAATAACTACCAAAAAATATAATAATATTTTGGCTAGCCATTTAAGAGTGAATTACTTATGGTAATTAACTCTTAAACAACAAACCCTCAAGCCCAAGGAAAAACCCTCAAAAAAAATATACTTTTTGCCTATCTCTATTCAGACCCATAAGGAACCACAATTGGGTGCCAATTGCTTAATACATGGAAAATGGCACCAAATTACTAGGTCAAGTTCTCAGTCCATATTGTATAACAAATTCCTCAGCTTATATAATGGCTATTACATAAAGGTCAGCCCAGAAGCATAGCTCATAAAATATTAATATTTTGTGACTTGACCAGTCACAAGACTACAAGCCGTAGGAATATTTCTTTCTTTTATTATTAGTGACTACAAGGGTGACACTGTGACTTCTAGAGGATTCTAAGACTTTCCATCCCTTTCCATAACTTTCCACTAATTTCCAGAAGGTCTTGCCTTATCAGGGAGTTACATAATCAGCTTAGAATTAGTATATATAGAGACTAGTTCTGTAGTGTCATAACCCTGCTAAAGTCATTTCCACTTCAACACAAGGGCGAGGCTTCCTTTTCAGGAAAAGCTGTGCACCACATACAAGTATATCCTCATTCTCCAAAAAGCCCATTCATTTGTCTACCTGCAAACCTTTGCCAACCCTCAGCTCTCAGATTGAAAACCACACCCTCTGACTGGATATTGTGCCTACTGTTCATCGGTCAAACTTCACCTGACCCTTATTGATAAACACCTTTAATTTCCATATCTCCTCTTCACCGATCGACTCAACTCTGCTCACTCCTAAAACGGAAGTACATCAAGATCCCGCTCAAGATCCCATTCAGATCCCACAGTGGCTTGGTCACAAAGTTCGCTCAAGCTGTTGGGGAATGGAAAATTCTCCATTAGACATGAAGGGCCACTGAACTGGATCAGTACAGTAGGGGACAAAACCATTCAAGTGTTTTGAACATTTGTGTTGTACTGTAAATAACGGGAGGATTACATAATCAAAAAATATGACGTAATTAGTGGAGATAGCCCTGCTTCTGAACTTGTGGTCACAATCAAGATGATTATGTAACTCTCAATATTCATTCAGATATTAATTATTTAAAAAAATGAAGCATTTGAACGGTTTTGTCCCTCACAGTTATTAATGCAATAAATTGTATATACAGGGCTGGAAATCACATGACAAGTCACGTGACATCGTGTGAACCTTTTTATAGTTTGTTTCTGTCCAAACAAAGCCAAACATCCCTTGTTCAGAACAATGAAGCCTCTCTCTGCTGCTAAAGTTGACTCTATCATCTAATTGCTCAAAACTGGTCATTCTAGCCACTACATCTCCTCTTACCTTGGTGTCTCTGTTGGCTCTATCTCTACCATTCACAGGAAACACTGTCCTGATATACCCAAGGCCACTGGTGGTCACCCATCCAAGATATCCCCCTCCAACATCTACCATATCGTATCGCTCATACAAAGAGGGAAGATTGAGAATGCAACCCAGGGTACCCAGGTGCTCAAAAACATTCTCAATGAACCAGTGACATCCAAGACTGTAAGGAGGAATCTGAAGAAGGCTGGGATGAAGGCAGTTGTAAAGAAAAAGAAACCACTTCTTAGTGCAAGGTATAGGAAGGCAAGGAGGAAGTTTACAGAGGCTCATCTGGAGTAGACTCTAGAGGACTGGAAGCATGTTGTCTGGTCAGATGAGACTAAAATCAATCCAGATGAGACCAAAATCAATCGATTGGTGTCAGATGGAAGGAGATGGGTGTACAAAAAGGCTGGAGAGCCTTTGAATGATAGGCTAGTTGAGGGAACACTGAAGTTTGGTGGAGGTTCTGTGATGTTGTATGTTGTGGGAAGGACCTGGCTATGCTGCCACAATTGATGGAAGGATGGATGGGGAGTTGTACAGGCAGATTTTGGATGATGAGCTTCAAGCTAGCCTGGAGTATTATGGTAAAGATTCTACTGACATTATTTTTCAACAGAATAATAACCCCAAGCACACATGCAAGACAGCCACTGAGTGGTTTTCTGACCATGGCTATGAGGTCATGAAGTGGCCAGCTCAGTCCCCTGACCTAAACCCTATTGAACACCTCTGAACTATTGTCAAAAAGTGCTTTTCTGACTATAAACACCCCCCTGGTAGAGTGCATGAGCTATGGGAGAGGATTGGAGTGGAATGGGAGAAGATAGAGCCAGAGGTGTGTCAGAAGTTGATTGAGAGCATGCCTAGAAGGGTGCAGGCAGTGATGAGAGCAAATGGGGGCTTTACCAAGTACTGATATATACCATTTCTTGTTTAAAAAATGTGAGGGACAAAACCGTTCAAATGCATTATTTTTTCAAATAATTAATATCTCAATGAATATTGAGAGTTACATAATCATCTTGATTGTGACCACAATTTCAGAAGCAGGGCTATCTCCACTAATTATGTCATATTTTTTGATTATGTAATCCTCCCGTTATTTACAGTACAACACACTTGTTCAAAACACTTGAACGGTTTTGTCCCCTACTGTATATTGGATTCCAAACCTCTCTTACTCAGAAAATCACTCAACAAATCAGTCTTGAATTGACTACTAAAAAAATATAATAACTTTTGGCTGGCCATTTGTCAAGACCCTGATACCAAGCTCTGGTACACTCAGTAATACCGACCGTCCATCCGTCCTCTACCCATATTATTCTCACTATCACATGGGCTCGGCTCGGTACATCTGGTACATTGTCTAGGCTTCTTCTTCTATCCCATCCGTCTCGTCCTTCACTATCCTTCCATCCCTTCACCGGTTCCCCTGAACATATGATGGCCACTCATTATCCTGACCACTGCCTATTGTTTTATCTTCGGTCGTCCTCTATTGTTCTATTCTCACCCACCACTTCATTATCTTATTCTCAGCCATACTCCATTATTCTAATCCCACTTACATTCCTTATTCTATTTCTAATCACTGTGGACAATGCCTCCATGTGGTTTTTCATATCTTATTGTTTTCCATTCCTTACGCCACCCTTTTCCACATCTTGCTTCTTAACCTATATAAGTAGCGGGATGTATGTAGATAGTTCTTCACTCAGAATATCAAATCGGTTCGCACCCCCTTGCCCGTCTTCCTCATCTAAAGTCCTTCGTTCAAGCCGACACCCTCGGCACCCTTACGAGACTTCTTACTGTCCAAATTAGTGGCGCGCACGGAACAGCAGGGCGCAACGCACGAGCACATTGAAGCCTAGCCACTCCAAAACGGTTTGCAAGACTTAACCGATATTTCAGCGTTACCGAATCCTAACACCATTTAAGAGTGAATTACTTAGGGTAATTAACTCTTAAATAACAAACCTTCAAGTCCAAGGAAAAACCTCAAAAAACATACATTTTTGCCTACCTCTATTTGGACCCACAAGGAACCATAATTGGGTGTCAATTACTTAATACACAGAAAATGGCACCAAATTCCTGGGTCAAGTTCTCAGACCAACTTGTACAATAAATTCCTAGGCTTATATAATAGATATTACATAAAGGTCAGCCCAGAAGCATGGCTCATTTACTAATAATATTTTGTGACTTAACCAGTCATAAGACTACAAGATGTGGGAATATTTCTTTCCTTTTATTATTAGTAACTACAAGGGTGATACTGTGACTTCTAGGGGATTCCAGGACCTTCCGTCCTTTTCTGTAATACTCCACTAATTTCCAGAAGGTCTTGCCTTATTAGGGAGTTACATAATCAGCTTAGAATTAGTATATATAGAGACTAGTTCTGTAGCATAAAAGTAACTTAACAATTAATCTTACTATCACCTATAATCCATCAGATTATCTTGTGCATCAAGCACCCTTAGGTACGTTGATCCAAAGGTCAGTGCCACTCACTCCTGGTACATTGGTCCAAAGGCCAGTGCCACTTTCTCATAGGTATGTTGATGTGAAGGTCAGTGCTTAATAAAAGGTTTCTTGGTTAAAACATAAAAGGTATATAAAAACATAGTAAAAGAACTAAATCAGATTTATAGAACATCTGTGGAAATAATCCTAGGCAAGGGTAGAATAATAGTTCACATACACAAACTATTATTCCTACATGTAATTGAAAAGGCACCTGCCAAGGCCCCCTCTAAACAATTCTTTTTGGACATCAACCCAGACAGGCATCTACTTGCCATCATCTTGTCAGAGAACTTGATTAGGCTTTCTTCATACCAAAATTTTGTCACGGTTCTCGGGTTACCTCATTTACAGTTCCAAAACAGGTGGGCAGAATACAAAGGCACAGATGAAGAAACTTCATGGCTCCTTACGACAGAAGTTAACAACATGTCAGAACTCATTCAAGACTTTCACAAGTTATACCTGTCCAAACCTAGACTATTATCTATTCCATAAGCACCTCATACTTCTTTTCCATTTACTCTTGCTCATTCTGTTTTCAATTCATTTCCTACTTACAATTCAGCTTCTTCTTTCTATTTTCAAGTCCAACTCTAAATTCTGAATCACTTGTTCAGTTTAGTTCAAATTCAAGTTTTGAAAAAAAAAAGATAACAATAAAAATTATTAAGTCCAAATACAATTTCTATTACCTCACAATATTCCTAATACACCTTCTTGAGTGAAACACCACATTATTTAAAAAGCAAACAACTCATTGGAATTATATGCAATAGCAACTGTCTCCTCTTTCCTCTCTGGACATTGAGAAGAAAATGTCCTTTCTTCCCACAACAATAACAGATAATCTCTGAGATATCATGTTCTTTCTTAGCAACAAGCATGGATTCTCCAAGTTTGACCTTTTCATCTTCCCTTTTGACAACCTCAATCTTCTGATGTTGTTCTTCATTTGTAAACCAAGTGACAATATTCTCAAGTGTGATATCTTCCAGATGAGCAGCATCCAGCACAATAATGATTTAGTTGTAGACCATAGGTAGTCCATTTGTGAGTATGAGGATAATATCATTGTCTGTCACATCCACTCCAATAGTCTCTAGTCCAAAATGCATGCCTTTCACCCTGCCAATCCATGATGCCATGGTTTCCACAACCTTCTGAGATTTGTTAACCTTCATCCTTGCATTAATGAATACATGCTGCATAGCCAGCTTTGAACCAAAGCCTGTAGCCTGATGGATATGTCATAGTTCTGCCCAGACCTTCTTTGGTTCAATATTCCTATATGACCCAGATCAAACTGAACCCCTTTCATGGATCCCTCCCAAACCTGCCAAATCCAATGCTGACCTGTTCCAGACAGCCAGATGATTGGTGTCTTTGGTTGAAATCTCCAAGGATGCTAAACAAGAATCGAATGAGTATTGTCCTATTCTTATATTTATTTGACAGACACCTTCACTTTCGACCAGTGAATCGTTGCGAGAACTCTCAGAGTGAATAAAAGGCGGGAATGTTCTTCTTAGGGATACCCGTTCGAAATGATTCGAAATGCTGACCCAATAAGTGCAAACTATATAGATGAATCAACCAAGTTCATGCCATTGGCGATTGATTACTTGAGCCTCTGCATTCTTTCGTGAAGGTTCCGACCCCACTGCCATGGCAGGAGGTAAGGGATAACAATATTTGCAGTATATTCAACAACCATGTGTTCTGGGAAAAAGTGGCAAATCCACCAATCTAAGATATACA
Source organism: Chroogomphus rutilus (assembly GCA_003314275.1). Lineage (NCBI taxonomy): Eukaryota > Fungi > Basidiomycota > Agaricomycetes > Boletales > Gomphidiaceae > Chroogomphus > Chroogomphus rutilus. The sequence continues at coordinate 24,488 of QLPI01009448.1, forward strand.
ATTGTCAAGCTGGATAAATCGGCGATTGAGACGGACAAAAACTCCTCATAGCCTCAGGCATCAGAAGTTATCTTGGATTGTGTGGAGCGACTTCAGCTGATAGAGATCTTGTTTCCCAAGGTTGTCGCTTGATATTTACAGATATCCAGAGATGATACATATCACTACATCAGACATGCTAATTCATTCTAATGAGTCATGAAAAATTAGTTGTCGAAGAAAGAGTGTTGCCGAATTGACTAACCCAACCGTCCCTTCACGTAATTTTAACTCGATCTCCTACGACACGTGTCCTAGATAAACCACGACATCTAGGATAATGGGTTTGGGGTAGGGGTAGAAGTGTTTCCAAAATGATTAACCCAACCGTCCCTTCACGTAAATGTGACTTGATCTCCTGCAACGCAAGTCCTATATACAATATGGCCTCTAGGATGATAAATTGGGGTAGGACGTTTAGCTGAGTCAGTTCCCTTGCAGTCGAAGAAGTGTTTCCAAATTGACTAACCTGACTGTCCCTGCACGTAATTGTAAATCCATCTCCTATGACATGAGTCCTGCGTAAATTACGACCTCCAGGGTGATGGGTTTGGGGCAGGACGTTCATCTGAGGCAGTCTTCTTGCAGTCGAAGAAAGAGTGCTTCTGAATCGACTAGTACAACTTCCCCTTCATGTAAATGTGACTTGATCTCCTACGACGCGAGTCATGGATAAACTACGACCTCCAGCATGATGGGTTTGGGGCAGGACATTCATCTGAGGCAGTTACCTTGCAGTCAAGGTCTGCCAGCACTAGGATGTTCCCTGGGATGTATCCCTGGCTTTATGAGGTCTCATACTGCCTATGGTACTATTGCTGATCCATACATGGCATAGGCTTGTTGGCTTAGTCGTGGATATATAGCAACTTCAGCTTGCACGATACTATGCATTGTTCTCGGTTGCATTGCTGTAAAATCCCCATGTCAGGCCTAAAGGATATCGAACAGCTTTCGCCATCAGTTTTTCAATTGCCTATTCTCCAGCAAAGATCACTCACTATTCAATTCAAGTACGGTGTGGGAGTCATGATACTACTAGCATGTGGAAGAGAGACATAGAGTAACGATGTTGGAATGAATCCTTTATCGTACCGGTGATCAATTGGAGCGAAGGAGGGGAGGAGGGGACGTGATGAGGGGGGGATAGCGGAAATCGTGCGGGAGAAACAAGAGTTCAATCAAAGTCACGTGGAGGTGAGGGGTTTCGCTTGCAATGACTGCTAAAATTCTTCTCTACCTCACACAATGCAACCCAACCCATGTCAGGAGACATACATGTAGTCCTTATTGGGTATGGAAAAATGGGACCAAAAATCAACTCCTACCTTCAGTTGACGTCGACTCAGACACCACCACCTTCACGGCCTTTCGATTGTTCCACCGCACAAAAAAAAATCCCTCCACCTCAGGCCTCTCTCGAATTAGAGACATTGACGGTCAGCCATCACTGGTAATACCGAACCAAAGAGCTAGGCTGTGGACACCACATAGGGGGAAAGTTCAACTTGTTCTTGGTTGGACTATTCGCTAGAGCCAGAGGGTGCATTTGATCTAGGGGGAATTGACGGTGAGATTCGTGGTACGATGACACACTTTTTGAAAAATAATAGGAATTTAGTTTGGACAAGCGATCATCGATCATCGATATCTATACAGACAGGTGGAAGGACTGGTTCGTTTGAAAGAACAAAACACACTGTCACTCTCCGGCTGCCCTTGGAAGGTCTTTCCTTTTTATCGGCTCTTAATGACTTCTCCGAAGCAGACTGCGGCACATCTGGAGCTGGATCAACCAACGTTTTCAATGTGCATATCAGCGGTATACGATGTGGATCGATAACTGGGGGGCAGGTTTGATTATGCAAACCTGGCATACCTGTTGTTTACGTGATGCTACCGTAGGCACTCTTACAGTGCCATTTATATCATGGATAGTGGGATATCGTGGGCACCATCCAACACCGTTTGAGTTCATGCAGGAGTTTGCCTAACTTTGAAGAAACGGATAACTGATGTGAAAAGCACTTGAACTCACCTGTGCGATCCCCATGCGGAGAAGCCATTCAAATTTGATGCAGGGTTCGTGTAAAGTATGTTTCCGTGCACTACCTTTGGGGATATATCTGGACTAATCAGATATAGTGTGACGGTCCTGATTGAAGACCTGAACGTGAAGACTGGTACCCCTATTCTGGTTGACCCAGCCAAAGCAGATGTCAAACTAGCTCAGCCTATACGTCGATTCGCAAAGAGGAGCAGCAGAACGAGCAGACATGAAGATAACTCACCAGGGTCACCTCCATCGTGACTCTGGTGAAGTTAAATCAATGCCTGGCTTCAATTATATATGTCGCCGAGTATACGATGGCACCATGAGATGCATGAAATGATCAGGGATAGTATGCCTGCGTGCTTTAACCCCACGACAAGATAATGGGGCAGATCATGGTCGACCCAGCCAGAGTGCAAGACTTGGTTAGAGGACCCTTTAGTCCATGCGTTGCCTAGCACCTCGCATGCTGGTTCAGTCTAATGAATCATATCCTACCGAACCTTAACCGCCGCCCCAGTTAACTTGAGGACAGACATGGTTCAAGGTGTGCAGGTGTGAAAACCACCAGACTGGGACCAGGGATGCATCAAACTAGGCCAATGCACTGCTCTAACCCTCTCCATCCTTCTTTTCAAACCAAGGCTCGACTACTTGTTTGGCCTTATCCTGCACAAATGTTGATATCGCGAAGAGTTGGCGTGGAAGGATCATGAGAATGACGCGAGCATTGGCGTGGAAGGATCATGAGAACGACACAAGCGTTGGCATGGAAGGGTCATCAGAACGATGTGAGCGTTACTCGCATCGTAATGTGTATGTGTGCGACTGCCAGGCATCAGCTTGACAGAATGTCTAAGCAAACCATTGGTCATGGATGGCATGGATGGTCCGCATGGTGGTGGTCAAGCTCAAGCGGATTCTATTTGCGTACCGACAACAATAATACTCCGATATGTGGACAAACCTCCGCGATCCGCCATGGTTGGTATAAAATGCTTCAATTATCGAAACCAACCCAATTCTTGCCTGAATGGTAGTAGAAGGTTGTTCGTATCGATAGCAGGGTTCTTTAGTGATGTGCCACTTTCTTTTTGGGTGAACTTGTACGTAGTTGAAGCCAGTATTATAACATTATCTGCTTAAACTCCATTCATAGTTGAAGGTGAGAACCCAATGGCTCATCGGAGCGCATCAGTCGCCATAGGTCATCCTTCTGCTATCTATCCTTGCTGGGTATTCCAGTCGCTTTCAAAGAGGTTTGCTAAAATCACACTTGCTGCCTTTGGCCACATGACGAAGATTGGGAGCTTGCTATATCTCACTCAAGGAACGGGTGGCCTCTCTTTATATAACAGCTGTTCCAGCCAGATACATGAGGTTCTGGCAGCAAAGGATAAGAAAAGACCAATATAGGCTCGATCTGGGCATAAGCAACGGCTTTTCGATTTGTGTTTGAGATTACCGAATATCCCGTATTTGTCGACTGGTTGCTTGGCTTTCTACCACCTTTCAAGGATGTGCTGCCCATCCGCGCCCTACAAGCCTTTGATAAGGTTGGTGACTGGCCAGGCGTGTGCCAGCCCTATGAGGTACACTGATGGCTTGGGTGCTGTAGGGGATCTTTGCCATCTTCGCCTAGTCTAAAAAGCACCCACTGGTGCCAGTTATTTGTCTCTAACTTTTCTTTTACAATTGTCTACTATTTTCACTTTTTGTCACTAAAATGTGACATAAAAATCAGTCTGTTGGTATCCCAATGTAGTTTCCAATAGCCTTGAATTTATCATACTTTTCTCTTATTTTTCCTAATTTCTTTCAAGGCTGAATTAACTTTATCTTGTTGAAGCCCAACTACAGTATCTGTCAGGGGATCACCTATTTATCCACTTTCTTTCTTTTATTTCTTTCATTTCTGTTACCCCTTAGTTACTCTTTACTGCCCTCCCCTCTTCCTTATTTTCCTTTTCTCTCTGTGATATATTTCTTATGTCACAGTCACAGTAGCAATACAGTCACTGCTTATGTAAGGGGTCCTTAATCCTTTCTGTTGTGCATAGTAGAGTAAAAGACTGATAGAAAGAAAGACTCAAACACAGACATAGATACAGATACTAACACCTTGAATAGATGATATAAGTACAGGCTATGATGGCCAAAGATGTTGGAATAATTCAACCAGCATGCATTGCTATGTCACATTAGTCACACTTCCTTTGTAATATACCCATCTGTTTGCAATGAGCCACCACCTTTGCTCAAGCTAAACAGTTTAATCTTCAATCCTTGTTCAGCATCCTTGGAGATTTCAACACAAACAGATCACGGGTTGTGTAGACCATGCCCCTTGCATGTGTACCACTTTTCTGTTGCAGTCTCTGATAGGTTCTTCATGCCTCTTGGGTCACATCTGGGCTACTGCATACGCCCATATGTTGTTGGTTTAAGATATGCATGGTAGGGTCATAGTCATAAGCGGAAGTGGCTACATATTACCATAATAGTCGTCATCATGTGTGTTTACCAGCGGGCTCATTATGGCCAAATATTAGAGAGGGGGAGTCAGTTCTATTCATTATCATCCCTTTGGTAGGAGTTTGAATTTGCCATTATATTTTGCAGTTGTATGACTCTGTGACCTCAGTTCTTTTCTAAGAGACTGAGGTATGAGTTCAAGTTTATTCCTATATTTCATGCAATTGTTAACTATTCTTTTAGATAGTATTTCAGGTAGCTAGCTACTTAATATGAGCTCTTTTCTAAGAGACTGAGATAGTATTTCAGGTATATTTCAGTCCTTATACTATAACAGATTATGGGCCCTGGCGATGCTAGAAATTGACCTAGGACTCCTGGAACTAAGCCATGGGTGACACCCATTGATCACAGCCAAGCTGAAGTCTATTGGGATGCAAGATATAACAATCCAAAGGGCAGTCGGTGAATATACTTATGGGTGGTGCCTACTCATGAAAATCAGCCATGACGTACACAATGTGCAAGGCCACACTATTCAGTACAAAAATAAAGACACATATACATATCTATTCTACTTTGACCATGACCCAAGAGGAAATGAAGCATCCTACAAGGTCCTGGTTGCCAGGGGTAAGGGGAAGAGATATTTGGGCTGAATGTTAAATCCTTAACACAACTATGATTCTCCTTCAGAGCTTCAGAGTACTTCTGTCAATATTGCCAAGATAAATCCAGGTCAAAAGAGTGCACATGATCAGATCCTGAAATCTGGCTTGATCAGGGATGCTCACACAAAACCAAAAGGTGGTCTTGTGTCAAGTACACATACCGAGACCCGTTAATTTGGCAGTGCCAACCAAGCAGTCATCCTATATCCACATCCAAGTGTCCGTGCCACATGCATATCACTTGGTACGCTGGTCTCGGCTCGGCACATCCACCACCCACACTCCTTGTCCTCACCCCTCAAATACTCTACCTCACTCACCATTCATTAATCCCACCATGCCTACTCTTCACCCTTTGGTCTGCCTCACCTCGGGACTTCCTGTCCTTATATTATCCTCAGCCATGGCTATATTGTTCTATAGTCGGTCGCTCTCTATTGTCCTATCCTTGGCCACATTTCTATTATTCTATCCTTTATTGTTCTATCCCCTTTTTTCATTCCTTCATTCTAATTTTACTCGTTGTAGACAATAACCACATGCTCTGCATACCTTGTTGTCTCACATTCCTTATTCCACATGTCGCTTCTTAAACCTATATAAGTAGGACATGCATGTACATATTTCCTCATTCTGGGTATCAACTAGGCTTAGGCCCTTTGTTATGATGTAGAAAAAGGACATAATTGTAATATTATTAATCTCCCAAAGACAAGACAATGGCAAGGTTCAGAATGGGGCTTGGCTTCAATGTTATGCATTGCGCCCACTAGACCATACGGTCCCCAATTTTGTAAAGGCGAGACAGATAGAAGATGAACAGAAGGACCTTAGTCGAAATCAAGGTTGATTATCTGACTGAAGACTAAACTACTGAAGTATAAGATCTTTATACTACTTTCTAATCTACTAGGAGTCGAATAGATTCCTATAATAGAATGAGAAAGCCAAAGATCGTGAAAAGCGAGAACAGAAATACTACGCCCCAAATAATGATCTCCTCCGTGACATTGGGGAGTGATGTGTCACTCCGATTCCCAATGGAGTTACCCTAAGGAACGTAATAGCAGATCCAATATAAGAGACTGAGCGGAATTGCGAATAAATGAAAATGGAATGAAATGTAAATGAAAGGATATTAAATGTAATTGAAGACGGAATGGAATAGCAAGCATATGGAGTGTGACATAATGAGTGGAGTGAATAGACAGGAGCATGTGATGCCAAGATGGATACACGAGGTGCATATAGTCTGTGGGCTGAGGGCATATTGTTGAATAGTGAGCGAGAGCAGAGTTGGGCTGAGTGGGCTGAAATGAATAGTCGGGTATACAGGCATATGGTCCTAACAGTATCCCCCCCTTACGGCTGAGTCCCACGAGGCCGTGGAAATGAAGTTCTAGAATGGTGGCCCCGTTGGAGTTCGGAAATGTGAAAGCATATAAGAGTGGCCATGAGGGAGTTTGGGGGGTAACCATCGTCGACATCGCCAATGGAAGAAGAAACTTTCGTCAACCCCTCATACGTCCGCAAACTCATGGGCATGTATAGCTCGCCCATCGAGGACCCCCGAAAATCAGGGACGAGGTTCGCTGGGCTCGAATGAGCTCGAACGGTGAAAAGTTTGGATACGGAATTTGAGGGCCAGGGAAAAAGGTTCAGACCCAGACAGACCTATCCCAAAGGCACCAAATTTGTTTGGACAGACAGAAAAAAATAGAAAAATCTGCCTGGGCCTCTCTCTACCTGGTTTCTACATATAGTTCCATGTAAAGACAATACAGTACAAGTTTGACAACTAGAGGGGAGAGTGTGCAAGAGTCATGCATACCTCACATCTTTTTTTCCTCTCTTTGTACTTTTCAGGTCCTTTATCACTGATCCCAATGCCGGCAAACAATTGAATAACTGTTGAAAAGTCACCCAGTCCTTATTGTCCACCAAGATTGTCTGCGAATTGGCAAACTTTACCTCCTCCTGGAGCCTATAAAGGAAATGAGTTGATGGCATGTGAATATATGTCTCAGCCCTAATGTTAGCCTTATCACGATGGATGGAATGGAAGCGGTTTGGTGAGTTTGTCCACTCAAAAGTCTGTGCCACCACATAGGACAAAGCACTGATTGCAGATGTAGAGGCCTGCCATGCATGTCGACTCCCGCTACCGGCCTCCTTTGAATAAAATGTACAAACTGGTTGATTATAAGCCACTGCTATGAGTGGAGATAAGTAACAATAAACATACCTCTCCCAACATATATTGACCCATTCCAATATACAAATGACCAACTTCCTGCTTTCAACGGGACATGGGGTGGGGTTGCTGGACTTCTGCCATCACCAACCAAGCCATCGGTGAGATATTGCAAAATATTTATATTGCTCTTATTGAAGAGTTCTGCTCACGCAACCTGAGCTTGTGTGTTTTTGTGAGATAGCAGGTCCCCCATCTGGTGAATGCAATTTACATACCGTATTGACTCGTCCTTTGGCTACAACCTCAGCATTGGCTGAGTTCCCAGTAAGAGTCAGGATTTCTTTAGGACTTCTTGTTCCAGGTGCAGTTCTAAACCTCCACCGCACATCCCGTTCTAAGCCACTACCTGCTCGACGAACAGTTTCTGCCATCTGCATACTGAGCCGTTGGCGGTCAGTCTGGACTAGAGATGTTGGGGTTACATCCTAGGGGTTTGCATGCAATTTGATGCTCTTTGAAGCACACTTTGTTTGATGGGCAAGACAGACAGCAACCAACTGCGAGAGATTTGTCTGTGTGACCATCACAATGGAGTTAGCATTCACTCCACTTGTAGTTCCCTGTATCTTTGTAGATGTTTTGAGGGTGTTATGTATACCTTCAATTATCCCTGCATCACAGCGAAGGGTCCCTTCAAAGTCAGCAGCGTCACTGCCTCTGGACAACTCGGCCCTGGAAAAAGTAGAGGGTTAGCACTCCCTTGGTTTGAATGTGGCCATTGTGCTTACAGTGCCCTTATTTCCTCAATATCCAAAGAGATCGCTGCACATGTCAACATGTGCATGCGGTGTTGAATCTCAGAATCAACCTCTTCCCAAAAAGGGGTCTGTTGGATGCTGATCAGGTGTTGGAGGGCCATTGCCTCGGTCTCATCATTGGGGTGTTCAAATGAGTCTGCTTCATCAGGGTCAGAAGATGAGGGAGTTGGGTCGGTAGTCGAGGAAATGGAAAGGTCATCAGCATTGATTCCGAGTAGAGCCAAAAGGGTAACAGCCTCATCCCAGGCTTCTCCTGCTACAAGTGAGATTTCACTATCTGTAGGGTATGTCGCCAGTGATTCAATCCAAGCATTCTCAGGGTCAAGGTATGAGTGAGAATAACCCATGGCCCGAGCCTTTGGATCTGTACCCTTAGAGAATAGTGATGCAGCCCGGATAAGAATGTGTAACTGGGGAACCATATACAAGAAGTTGAGGTAGGTGAAGTCTTTCACCAACTTCCGGCATTCCGCAAAGACATGTTCACAAATTTCAGTGGAGTTGAGCCAGGGCAGTAGAGGATACCGCTGCCCACTGAGGTGGTCCCGGTAGATAAGGATGAGTCCAATTAAACCATCGATCAGAGTATAGAGGATATCATCGGCCTCCCGTGAGATGTATTGTCTTGATTCAGAGTAGCCTGCTGCACTAAGGAAGCGCTTCGATAGTCTGATGAAGTACCAGCATCGAAGAACCATCTTTATCCGTTCCAAATGAGAAATTGTCCGACTTTGATAAGCATCCACTACTTCGCCCATGATAAACAGATAGACGGTCAACCCAAGACAATCAGGGAACTGGTTTGTAAGAAAACCCAATGCTGCTGCTGAAAATAGGTTCTCCAATTCCTCTGCATTTGCAACAAGTATGTCCCTGCCAAGTGTTGACCCAACAAGGATGTTTGAGTTTGCTGAGTTGTCCCAAACTACTTGAAGCGATGGATGGAGTTTGGAATCATCGCAAGCTAATGCGATCAGACCAGAGTAGTTCACAAAGACCAAATAGTGTTGGGCAACAAGGAAACTGTCATTAGAGATCAATCTTAGGAACATGGGGGACTGGGACCGGAGCATCCTAATAATGGTGTGAGAGTGTATAATGTATGATGGAGGGGTAAGGCCTACTCATGGTGATGGAGAGAGGGGAGTTGAATATGTGGTGCAAAGAGGCAGTAGGTTCATGGGCTTGTCAAGGCCACCATTTGCATGAATTCTTCATATATCGGTGCATAAGTCATGTTTTGAAGTCCCACCCCACAGGTCTCCCGGTCATGAGCTGCCACGGTGGCTTGGATCATGGCCAGGAAGACAAGTTTGTCATTGTATTTGCCTTTCATAATACTGCGAACAAACCATAACTACATTGAGGTGTGTGGATCCTGTTGCACATCTGAGTAATAGCCTTCAAAGCAGGGCAAGAAATAGAACAACTCACATCAGATAACAATTCAGAGAGACCCTGAATACCGGCAAACTTGGCTCCAAGGTCTTCCAGTGGACCATGGTACTTAAGAGGGATAACTTTCATCCTCTCTAATGGGGCCAGCTTGACACACAATGCTCGTTTGAACGCATCTGACCTGGAAATCTTTGCACAGTTGCCACAGATTGTCAATGGGGACCCCTGCTGTTGTTCCCATTGAACAAACTTCAGGCAGTTGGTGGAAAAGACAACCTGAAGGTCATGGTTAATGGTCTATGACCAAAGGTGAGACTGAGTAGTTGTCACAATGGCTTTCTGGTTATCTGACAACTGGGAGTATTTGACGCCATCACCATACACCTTTTCTGTGGCCTTCTGGAGGGAGATGGACCCAGCACCTTCAACAACTGTCCGAGATATATATGTCGACATGAGGGGGTGATGGATATCTGATATTCCACAGCAGGGTAGGGTCTGTGCAGAAAGTTCATTATCGGTGCATGGATGCTTGATTAACATCGCATCGCCACCAATGAATATGTGCTTTGGCCCATTTGCAGCAATCGTAGGTTTGAGTCCCGTATTAGCGTCGCCATCATCGCACCAATGAAAAAATCCTTCCGCCCAAATGCGGCAATCGTTGGTTTGACTACTGTATTCGCATCCCCACCAATGAAAAACTCCTTCTGCCCAAGTGTGGCGATCGTTGGTTTGACTCCCATATTCACATCGCCACTGATGAAACTTCCACCCAAATGCCGTGATTGTTGGTTTCACTCATGTATTGGCATTACCACTACTGAAAAAGGCCTTCCGGCCAAATGCAGCAATCGCTGTTTTTACTCTCGTATTGGCATCATTTGGTTCCCTTGGCTTGAAGAAGCTTGTAATCGATCCATTTTGCTTGTTCCCCTTTACTTTGCAGGCCTCGAGGTGTGATTTTAATTTTGTGGTGTTATATGGCTCTGATATTTTATACCAGTTTGAACACTTTGAGTGGAGAACTTGCCAGCCAGCATTGCCATAATGGAATTTTGCCCCATGGTCCATCCCAACACATTTTTCTTCAAACCTCTCTTTTTTTGTCTCATCAATGACAAATTCTCCAGACTTCACTGACTCCCTCAGCTTCTTACTGGCAATTGCAGACCAACTTCGTTTACCATCATCATTGGTCTCAACCCCACTCCCATCATCTGACCCTACCCTGGCCTTCATTCTTCTTGCGACCTTCCACCGTGAGTTGGACTCTTTGCCTGGCTGATCATCATGCTTCCTCTTCAGGTTAACCTCTTCCACAAGCTCTGAGTCTGTGCTCACATCTGAGGTAGGGGGCAATGTTCCCTTTTCACTGAAAGCACTGGAAGTAGGACTGCCAGGAACAGCGACACTCGACCAGGTCAAGACATCCTTATCCATACCCTCGTCCATGTCTTCTATCTCAATCTCCTCAGTCTTGACCTCAATGTTCTCCATCTTGACCTTGACATTCTCTGCCTCAAGTTCAACATTCTCCACCTCAACCTCAATGTTCTCCACTTCAATGTTCTCAACACCCACAGCTATGCATGTGTCACCACTCTTCCCCTCAAGCGCTTCAGTAAAATCCAATGATTTCTGGATTGGGTGGAATTTGACAAGATCATCAATGGTTTTGTGTTCCTTTGGTGTGGACTATTGTTCCAGGTCAGTCGTCCCTGCCTGGAAGATGCTGAGCATTGCACTTACATGATCTATAAGCAGGCTCATGATCTTTGTAAAGCATTGAACCCGTAAATTGTGACGGCACTTGTGAGTAAAGAGGCGGATGGCCGGGCGGACAAAAATCCCCAGTACCTCGGGGGTCCCGAAGATCAAGGAGTATGTGCTCAAGCGAGTTCAAAACACACACCCCACATGAGGTTCCATCCAGCTGGGTTCCAATCAGTAGGACCTGGCCACAGTTCTTGAAAGTATTGGAGAAACAGACTGATGTCTAACGATCCACCCCATGATAGATTTTTGATATGTCGTTTTTGTAGGATAAGGTATTCAATGAATTCCCTACACCAGCCATGGAAACAGGTTAGTATTCAAGCAATCTGTACGCTCCCCCACATAACTTACCGAAACTATACTCACACTTTGTAAAATCAACAGAGAAGATTATCCAGTGGCCATCTTCTACACCACCAACATGTGCGGGAAACATGAGGACACGGTAAGTTGCATTTTGTTTGAACACTGCAGTGTATTGAAGGAGGAGTGTACACTTTAGAATCTTGTCTGGTGTGGCATTGTGATAAAGTGATAGGACATGCGATAATGGCAGATATGCTGCGATGATTCCATGGGTGTTTGGTCTATTCCTGTGGGTCATGATATTGAGGTATGTGATGAATGCATCGATATGCTGCTCTGCAAGGAATTCTTCTGAGAGCAGTCAGGCAAAGAAACTGACTCTTGTCACAGCTTTTTCGGCCTCTACTGGAAGCATCCAGATGTATATTCTGCATGGAATCCTGTCAAATATCACCTGAACTCCATGGGTCTCAGGACTCTGAGGGCAAGTACCCATTCCTGAGCACGTCGCCAATCTCTCTGCTCCTGGATAACCTCAGATATCGCTGTCCAGAAGGTCCCCACCCAGAGAGGGAACCGTATTTTTGGATTGCTGGGGTGTTCAACAGAACGTACACCCTTTAGCCACCCTTCAATAATCGCTGTGTCCAATGCTGTAAGCCATTCCTTCAATGGTACCTGTGTGGTCTTCAGTTGATCCTCAGTCCAGTTGGGTTCTTCGCAAACAACACATGATTTTGCTGGGCATAGGAGATTCATGGCAGAAACAATAGAGGGGAGATGGGTATTGATAAGAGAGGAAATTGATATATCTGTTGAAGGTATGATATGTTCAAATTCCTTTGGGATGTTCTTTTCTCAGTTGGCCATGATTCTGACCATTGCAAGCAGAGGTTGGCCTTCATGGTCAACTGGAATTTTTGAGAGGTGGGTAGACATTCAGGGGTTTGTGTCACAATTGAAAATTTTCTGGCCATAGGCCAATTCTGGTATTACTTTATCATCTTATAACTGATGTATGTACCTATTGTAATGGCACCAGGGCACCAGTCCCCGACTCCCTTCGTTCACTTTTTCAAGTGCTTGCTACCAGGATGGAAAAGCACAGAGACATTGGCAGAGCTCATAGAAGTTCGGATACAGACCAGACATAGGTGTGGACAGGTGGGAAAATTGTTCGGACTAGGACAGACCTATGTGAAAATCTGGCCCCAAATTTGTTCGGATGATCAGCGAACCTCGTCCCTGATTTTCGGGGGTCCTGCCCATTACGTAGTACCTCAACACTCCTCACCCCGTTGATATCCCCACACCTTCATCGTCGACCATTGAGCGTGCCAGGGCTCAACTCGAAGTAGACTCACAAGGCGCCATTGACATGAGGGTGCCATGGGTTGAAGGCTCACACTCAAAAAGTGCAAAGGTAAGTAAATGGCTCCTTCTCATGATTCGAGTTTGTTTAATGTTTCCTGCAGTATGCTCGCCTCAAAATGCAAGGTGACAACACCGACAACCATGTTATGTTTTATTGTGACATGAGGTTAGTTGAGGACAATGAAGACACTCCTTGGATCAAGGGTTGCAAATCAGATGCTCTGTGTGATCGATGCATCAAGCGTTGAAACACATGTCTGAGGAAGTGGGATGGTGAGTTGGATCTGGGTGCATGTGTGTGGTGCAGTGAGAGGGGAGTTGGCTGCTCCATCAATGTGCGAGGTAGGGGTACAAGCAGGAGAAAAGGTAAAGGAAAGGCGAGGAACAGTGAGACTGAGGGAACTCTGAGGAAGATAAGGGCAAGGGAAAGTATGCCAGAAGTTTGGAATTTGGATGGGCCAGGACCTTCGAAAAGGCCGAGGACACGTACCCCCTCTTTCAACCCTCCAGCTCTCGCTCGTCATCCCCACTCCCTGACCCTTCCACTCTACTCATACCGACAGTCATAATGACACCGCAACTAAGGGTGTCAACCCCTACACCTCCACCCCCTTCACTGCCTCCTACTCCTGTGCCTCCCACTCCTCCTTCCCCACTGCCAATGCCATCTCCACCGCCTCTTCCCTTGCCGCCCCCTGTGGTTGTCCCCCCTCCTCCCCCCATTGTCCCTGCGCCTCCCCAGCCTTCACCAGTCATCACGTTGACTACGGCTCTGGTGGACCTCAAGCACTCCATCGATGAACTTTGGTGTGAAGTAGCTGACAGCAAGCATGAGAATGCCAAGCTGAGGGCTACCAATGAGGAATTGCGAGCGGAGGTCAGGAATTTGTCTTTGCAGATAGGGTATTGGACGTCCAGTGCAAATGTAGTGCAGGAACCGCCTAGGCTGCCAGGGACTTGGGCTAATTGGGCATCGAGGTCTGGAAATCTGAGGAGTGTTTTTGATGAGTTGTATGAAGATGGAGAAGTTGAGTTAGGATTGTAGAATAGGCATGATGGTTTTAATTGTATTTTGAATTTTGACTTGAATGTGGAAAAAGGTTCGGAAATAAGAGTTGAATTGGAGTAAGGAATGGAAACTGAGGATTGAACTTGAAAACGGAAAAAGAAGCTGAATTGCGAGTTGGAATGAGTGAATCAGAATTGAGTTTTTTTTTTTT
>QLPI01009451.1:0-11956 GCA_003314275.1 Chroogomphus rutilus
TGGGTACACCTTGCTTGAGAATGGTTCAGCCCCTGGCTTTAGCTCGATTGCATGGTCCCACCGTTGTCGTTCTGGGAGGTTATTGTCAAATCCCTCCTTTGTGAAGACCTCTCTAAACTCTTCCAGATAGTGTGCTGGCACCATTTCTTCTACCATCCTCTTCTTCTCCTCCTTTTGTGCCTCTTCTGCCAGCTTCTGCGAGTGTGTCCTGGCTATATGTCCTTCCTCTTCCTCCGCATATATCTGGGTCACAAATATACGGTCTCCCTCCTCTAATTCTTCCTCCTCTTCTTCTGCATCCTCCTCCTCTACACCTGCTCTTGAGATTCCACATTCCAAGGGACATCGGTCAAATGTCATCTCTCCTGTCTTCTAGTTGACACTTGGGTTATGCTTCTGGAGCCAGTTGAAGCCAACAATGAGGTCTGTCTTTCCGGTATTGGTGACTGCAAAAGGGAAGACCTCCGAGTGGTTCTTTATCCTGACTCTGAGAGTCACTGTATGGGTTATCAGTCCTCCTTCATTGTGGGTTCCATCCATATTATAGACAGGTAGTGGTCTTGGGAGTCTTTCCATTGGCAAACACTTTGCTTTTGCAAAGCCTTCATCGATATAGCACCCTGTTGCCCCACAGTCTAGAAGTGCTTCAATTGTGAATCCCCTTTTGTCTGTCAGTGTTTCAACAGTGGTGAGTATCATCACCGAAGATTGGTTGATTCGTCTGATCCACTGTTTCCTTCCCCTAAGTTCCTTGACCACTTCTATGCCCTCCTCTCTTCTCATCCCTCGTATGGCTTCTACTACTTCTGATGTCATTTCTCCTTTCCTTCCGCTGTGTGTCCACTGTCTCAACACTTCTTGCCCTGACTTGTTGTCTTGGTGTATCCTCCACAACACCCACTCTGTCGTTCCCTCTTTGGGTTTCTCCACCTCTTCTGCCACCACCACTTTCTCTTCTCACTTCCTCTTCTCTTTCTTCTCCTTCTCAACCTTCAATGGTTGTTCTGGGATGATTTCAGGTTCCAGTTCTGTACTTTCTTCAACTGCTAGTGGGGTGAAGTAGTTTACAAATATCCAGGGCGAGGAGGACATCCTTTTCACTCCTGCCCCTCCTGAAAATCCTCCTTCTTCAACATGTCCAGCACCTCTTTTTTCTCCTCTTTTGTCCACCCATCCATCGTTGCTCTGACCTTCTGGATACCTCGAGGTTTGGGACAGTTTCGTGCTATGTGTCCCTGCTCTCTACAGTTGAAGCATGTCACCACCCTCACTGGCTTCCCTCGAGTCTGATCAATCTCCATGGGTTGTGGTCCCAAAGTGGGTGGAGGAGCGAGTGACTGAACTGGAGTAGATTGTGGATTTCTTGGAGTCTGCCATGTCCTTGGTCCTATAGTTCCCCTTTTTGTTGCTTGGTATTCACGCAACTGGCTGTCAAAACGGAGGGCATATGACTTCCACTTGTCATATGTTGTTGGAATGGTCTCCAGTGTGTAAATCCACTCCACCACCTGTGGGGACAGGTTCCTTTTGAGCAAGGCAACATATTCTTCATCATTATACCCCGCCTGTGACCTATGTTCCTCAAACTCCACAAAAAACTCTTTTGCTGGCCTTCCTCCTTGTCTCAGCTGCTCCAGCTTTCGTTGAGCCATTTCTTTCTTGTTTGGGTCATGGAATGTGATCAGCAGCTCAGTACGGAATTCCTCCCAACTCTGGTAGCTGCGTGTTCCTGCTTCCAGTTCTCCTGTGATATGACTTGGCCACTGAGCCGCAAACTTCACTTTCATATAGGACAAGGCAAAGCGGATCTTTCGCATATGGTCCACTTTGAAATAAGATGCATCGTCCTTGAAGTTCAGGTAGAGCTCACACAGGAAGATATCAATCTTCTCTGATGAGCCATCAAATGGTTCTGGTCTTGCAATTTTGCCAGCTGATGGGATAGAGGAGGTGGTTGTAGATGTCAGCTAGGGTGTTTGGGCTTGTAGTGATGCTAGGTGTTGATTAAGGTGGTGTGTCTGGTTGTTCACCATTGCAGTCAGGTCTGCATTGTTTTGCTAATCAGTGGCATGCACAGAAAGTAGGGCGCAATGCACGAGTACGTTGAAGCTAAAGCCACCCTGATTGGTCTCTAGGACTTGGCTGATTCCCACCAACATTGTGAAGCCGGCACTATTGCAATAGTGCTCAGCCCATGCATCGATGTTCGGCAGTACTGGTGCCTGACACAACCCTGTCTTCCACAACAGATCTAAGCATATCAATATTAGATGGCACTTTGTATGGGACCTAATACAATCTAAGGCAATTCACTCCTCATATATCACTGGGATCCAAAATGGCACCAACTTTTTGTCAAGTACATGTACCAAGTATCTGGTAACTCGGCAGTGCCGACTGAACGATCAATCTAATTCCACATGCAAGTAACCATTCCACATATATGTCACTTGGTACGTCGGTCTCGGCTCAGCACATTCATCACCCACATTCCTGTTGGGTCATGATTTTATTCCCCTGCATTTGTGTTTTGCACTTGCATCTTTATTTCTCTTTTGCACTTTTCACTTTTGTATTTACGTTCTCTGGTGCTTAAAATAAGCGCCCATAACGACACACCTTTGCACACCTTTGGGTCTTGTCTTTAGCATCCATATTGACAAGCCCCAAAGGTTAGTAGTTACTCTGTTATATACATGTCTTTAGCATCCATATTGACAAGCCCCAAAGGCCATTGTTGCTCTCTGTGTGTGACAGTTAAGAGTCTCTAGACCTTCCCTGTTAACAGGTTATGGGCCCCGTGTCTTAATCGTCCCACACTGCAACACATACTTGTCCAATCCTCCTAAATTTTTGCACACACCTTCCTACAGATTCCATCCACCTCCTGTCCAATTTTCAGCCTTATCCGTCAACATTTGACTTCACAAAATCCTTATCATGTCCAGGTGTCATCCTGCTCTTTTCTCCTGTCACCTCTCCTGCTTTCATATCACCCTCCTGAACAACACCAACTATTCCCAGTGGAGAGGAGAGATGAGGGCTGTGTTGCAGAGCAAGAGAGTGTGGCAGATTGTCATTGGAAGGAGGGTCAGGCCTGTTGATGCTGTCAAGGCAGCCATTTGGGATGAGGATGCATCTATGGCAGCTGGAGACATCTTCTTAGGGGTTCAGCTTGATCAGAGGGTTCATTTTGAGGGTATTGCTGAAGATCCAGTCAGGATGTGGTCAAAACTTGAGTTTGTACACCTCCAGAAGCCTTTTACCATCGCTCCTGCACCTATACAGCTCCCTGCTTCATCTACTACCTCTATTACACCCCAATTGAAGTTTTGTGCACTCTGCACACACCAGGGACATTCCCAGGACATCTGTCATCATTTTGTACATGCAAACTCGAATTTCCAGCATCAAAATCATGCTCAGAAGCAATCTGCACCATCTAACATCATTGGGCACACCAATACTACCTTATCTGCTCCAATTTCGACCCCTGATGTTGAATTTGATGGAAATCCAAGTGCTGCATTATTTTCTGCCTTTGCACTCTCTTCCACACCGCTCCAGCTCAATGCTGAGTTTGATTGGATTGCAGACACCAGTGCTACATCTCATATAACTCCTCATCGACACTGGATATGTAATTTTTGTCCACTTGTCATTCCCATTCAACTTGCAGACCACCAAGTCATCTATTCCACTGGAGTTGGCACTGTCCAATTTGCACCGGTGGTAGATGGTGTTCAGAAGTGCACTTTAGAGTTTACTCGAGTGCTCCATGTTCCTGCATTACACAACAATCTCCGCTCTGTCTTATACCTCACTCGCCAAAAGCAGTTCACTGTTACCATTGTCCATGACCGTATTACATTCACTCAGAGCAGAAACCTCCTCTTCACTGCCTCTGTAAACACTCACAACACTGCCCTCCTTGATGGTTCAACCATTCCTGTGTGAACTTTTCCAGCACATGTGTCATGGATCTCTCTCTCTGGCATTGTCGTTTTGCACATATGAACCTAGAGAGTGTCAAACGCCTTGTCAAGGGTGATCTGGTTGACGGTTTGGTGCTCAAGTCAAAGCAAAACCCTGATCCTGTTTGCGAACCATGTCTTGCTGGCAAGCAATATCGAAATCCCTTTCCCTCTTCATCTACTCGTGCATCTAAGCCACTCGACCTTGTCCACACTGATCTCCATGGACCTCTCCCTGTGTACACCCATTCTGGGTACAGATATTGGGTTCTGTTCATTGATGACAAGACACGCTTTCGCTCTTTCCACCCTCTCTGCACCAAGGATGAGGTGTTTGCAGCGTTTAAGCAGTACAAGGCTTGGGCAGAGACACAGCTTGGTCTGAAGATCAAGTGTTTGTGTGATGACAAGGGTGGGGAATACATGTCCAAGGAGTTTCAGGCTTTTACAGATCTGCATGGAATTGAACGCCAACACACTGTTTGTGCCAGTCCACAGCAGAATGGAGTTGCAGAACACGCCAATCGAACAGCTGCTGAGGCCATTACCACCATGCTTGCTGAATCTAAACTACCTGCATTATTCTGGGGAGAAGCATTGGCTGCCTATGTCCACATCTGGAATTGCAGTCCCACTCATTCTCTTCATGACATCACTCCATTCCAGGCATGGTATGGCAAGAAACCATCTGTTCAACACCTTTGTGTCTGGGGCTGCACTGCCTATGTCCATGTTCAGAAGGACCAGCGCAAGGGACTTGAGTCACACACTCAGAAATGTGTCTTCATTGGCTATCCCCCTGGTGTCAAAGGTTGGAAGTTCTGGAATCCTGACACTCGCAAGACTCTAATCAGCAATGATGCTGAATTTGATGAGCGCATCGTCTCTGGATCTTCCCCTTTACCACATTTGCATCCTGCACCAACTCCTGCACAGTTCATTGATGTCTCAGAAGATATGCCAGAAGTGGTGGCAACTCAAAACCAACCACATCTTCCTGTGCCTATCCCTGCACCATATCTACTGCCTCTTCCTGCACCTGTCCCTGCACCTATCCTTGATCCTGCACCTGTCCCTGTACCAGTCCCTGATCCTGCTCCTTTGTGTTGCAGCACTCGTGTCCGTCACCCTCCCAGAGAGTTCTGGAAGATTGATCATGACACAATTCATCACAATGTCTCTCCTGAGTCCAATGATGAGGATGAGGATGAGCCTGTTGAGGAAGCAGCTGGCCTCATTTCTGTGTCATGTCATCCAGATGAGTTGCTATCTCCTGCTGCTACCATGGAGTATGTCTTCAAAGTCAGTGGGATGGAGCCACGAACACTTGCAGAGGCATTAAAGTGTCCGGATGGTCAGCTTTATCTTGATGCAGCTATGGAGGAGATACAGGCATTGGTGACAAATGGGACTTGGGAACTGGTCAAGCTCCCTGCTGGTCGTAAAGCTGTTGGCTCTCGTTGGGTATTTAAGGTCAAACGTCGTCCTGATGGTTCCATTGAGCGCTACAAGGCTCGTCTTATGGCCAAGGGCTACAGTCAGCATCCTGGACTTGACTACACAGAGACATTTGCACCCACTGCCAAGTTTGCTGCCCTTCGTGCCATTCTGGCCATTGCTGCCATTGAGGACCTGGAACTTGAATCCCTTGACATTTCCAGCGCTTTCCTCAATAGTGAAATTGACACAGAGGTCTATCTTCAAGAGCCTGAGGGATTTCACCAGGGTGGACCAAATCATGTTTGGAGACTTCTCAAGGTGCTCTATGGACTCAAACAGTCACCCAGGGTGTGGAACAAGAAGCTGGACACTGTCTTACATGAGTTAGGTTTCACTTGCATCAAGTCTGTCACTAGCATCTACATCTCGCTCAGAGACAATGTCAAAATCCTAGTCCCTGTCTTTGTTGACGATCTCACCCTTGCTTACAAATCTCTATCAGCCATTTCACACGTGAAGACAGAACTTGCAAAACAGTTCAAGCTACGTGATCCTGGCCCTACTTCCAGCCTACTTGGCATTGAAATCACTCGGGACTGCTTACAACGACATCTCTGCCTCTCACAGCATCAGTATATCTCTGACATGCTTGATCGTTACAACCTTGCAGACAATGCAACTGTCACCACCCCCATAGACCCAGGTCTCAAATTGTCATCCTCCATGTCCCCTACGACTCCTGAGGAGATTGCTGAGATGAAGAACATTCTCTATGCATCAGCTGTTGGCTCCATGATGTATCTGTCAGTTGCAACTCACCCTGACATTGCCTACACTGTTGGAGTCTTATACCAGTTCAACCAGAACCCTGGCATGGCACACTGGAAAGCAGTCAAACACCTCTTTCGATATCTGAAGGGGATAATGGATTATCAGCTTGTTTATGCACCCTCACCATCAGGTGAACTTTTTGAAAGCTACACCGATGCTGACCATGCTGGGAACCCAGACAATGGCAAGTCTACCAGTGGGTATCTCCTCAAGATGGGCACAGGTGCAATCAGCTGGTCCAGCAAACTTCAAACCATAGTAGCCCTCTCTACCACTGAGGCAGAATTTGTTGCTGCCGTTCATGCTGGAAAGGAGGTTAGCTGGTTTAGGCAGTTCCTTGGTGAACTTGGGTATACATTTGATTCACCCTCTATCCTTCGAATTGACAACCAATCTGCAATCTCTGTTGCCAAAAACCCTGAACACCACGGTTGGATGAAACACCTTGATTTGCAGTTCATGATGAAGTTGCGGGTGGCATGCTCAGTCCTCTCTTCATTCCCACCACCAACATGGCTGCTGATCTACTCACCAAGCCATTGGAGCAAGTTAAAGTGGAGAGGTATAGGAAACTGATGGGGATTGAAAAGCATATGTGAGTATTGCAGTGGTAACTCATCAGGGGGGGGTGTTGGGTTATAATTTTATTCCCCTGCATTTGTGTTTTGCACTTGCATCTTTATTTCTCTTTTGTGCTTTTCACTTTTGCATTTATGTTCTCTTGCGCTTAAAATAAGCCCCCATAATGATGCACCATTGCACACCTTTGGGTCTTGTCTTTAGCATCCATATTGACAAGCCCCAAAGGTTAGTAGTTACTCTGTTATATACTTGTCTTTAGCATCCATATTGACAAGCCCCACAGGCCATTGTTGCTCCCTGTGTGTGACAGTTAAGAGTCTCTAGACCTTCCCTGTCAACAATTCCCTGTTCCTATCTCTATCCCTCATCTACTCTTTCCTACTCATTATCCATTAATCCCCACCCTGTGTATTCTTTATTTCTCAGCCCGTCTCATCTTGGGACATTTCTTTGTTGTTTTATCCTTGGCCACAACCCTATTGTTTTATATTCGTTCATTTTCCATTATTCTATTCTTGGCCACATTTCTATTATCTTATTTTCATTGTTTTATTCTCGCCCACATTCCTTATTCTATTTCTGATTATTGTGGACAATGGCTCTACATGCTCTACATACCTTATTGTTCTCCATTTCTTATTTCACATCTCACTTCTTAACCTATATAAGTAGTGAATGTATGTAGATAGTTCTTCACTCTGAATATCAACTTAGTTTACATTCTCTAGTCTTCCCTCTCCCATCTGAAGTCCCTTACTTGGGCCCACACTCTCGGCACTCTCTTGAGTCTTCCTTCTGTCTAAATTGGTGGCCTGCATGGAAGAGCATATTGAGGCAAAAACAATGACCAGACCAGGGTTTGAACCCAGGGCTATAGTGAATATAGCTATGGTGTTAATCACTACACCATCTAGTCCACATGGGTAACCTTTCAGGGTGACTCATATAATGAAGACCACTTCATGTTGAGTGACAGAGCCCTAGTTAGTTATCAGATTGTCAATACTACTCATAGAGCTCTGTGTTGTCTTAGAAATTCATTAAGACTCATGAGGTATGAATAATATATGGGATTAGACAACTAGGGAATAGCACGGGTTCGGCCAACCCGCACGGGTCACCGGGTCGGGTGCCCTTGGGTGCAGGTGCGGGTCAAGCGGAGAGCACCCGTGACCCGGCCCAACCCGGCGCGTCAATCATGTACGCGTGCATGCGCATGAGTACGACACCCAACCTGGCACTCGCTCCTGTCGTACGTGTGTGCGTACGACACGCACGTCCATACGACACACGCGCGCGGCACACACATACGACACGCACGCGCCGCACGGGCATACGACACACACGCGCCGCACACGTATGACACGCACGCGCCGACACCAACGAGCCGTATGTGGACGCGTAGAACGCGTTCGTCTCGGCGTGTACGCGTACAGCGCGTTCGTGTGTGCGCATACAACACGTCCATATCGGCGCATTCGAGTCGGCGCATTCGAGTCGGCGCATACGCGTACGGCACGTTCAAGTCGGCACGTGTGCGTACTGCGCGTTTGTGTTGGGGCATACAGCGCGTTCGTGTCGGCGCGAACGCGACGTACGACACGAACGCGCCGCAGGCGTGCGGGTGTGCCGCGCACCTGACACCCGTCGACCCGTGGGAAAAAACCCATGGGTTGACGGGTTTGGGTTTCCCATGGGTCGGGTGCGGGTCACCCACATTTGACGTGGGTGACCCGTGCCATTCCCTATAGACAACCCAACAGAGCAGGGCACAATGCATGAGTACATTGAAGTTAAGCTACCCTGGTTGGTCTGCAGGACTTAGCCGATTCCCATCTGCATCATCGGCATTACCGAGATGTAACAGTATATTCAGGGTCACACTGCTTCCCATGGCTTTTTAGTTCTTACGATTATGCCCCCATGTACTAGATCATCAGCCCGCATTGAAGACAATCAGCTCACCCCTACGGTTCAACAATGAAGGGCACATAAGGCCTCCGGCACCCCACCCCTTCTTATCAGTTACACCTCGCCACCAATCAAACTACAGCCTCTCACCTCCCCCTTCGAGCAAGAGTCACGCATCGAAGAGGTAGTCGATGATGACATTAAATATGTAGATGACTATAATGGCAATCAGGAACCTTATTCAGTAGAGGATGAACTCGGCTCGGTACACTATCATGCAGATGCTGAAACTGAGGATCAGCCCCAACAAAATCGGCAGGCAGACATGCCTGAACCCCCTTGCACCCCCATAGCTGTGCCTCCTCAAGCCACAGCTGCACCCTTTCAGCCTGCAGCCATGCCACTTCAACCTGTGCCAATAGCCCCTCAGCCTGTGGCTGTACCGTTGCAAGCCCGGCAAGCACTCTGAGCCAGGCCAGGCAGGCTCTGCAAGCCAGGCCAATTCCTAGGGCCAGGGCCCCTATAAACCTGGCCAACAAGAACAACCTTTTAAATGCTATCCTCAAACTCGGCAGAATGGCCCGACACCATCATCAGGATGGCCAAGCTGCCAGAATTCTCAAGCTGGAACCCTTTGATGGGAACAACCCGAAAAAGCTAAAAGGTTTTATCTTTCTCTGCAGAATAAACTTCCATACCCAGCCCAACTCATTCTCCGATGATAGGCAGAAAGTCAACTACATGGTCTCCTATCTGAAAGGAATGGCTCTAGAATGTTTCAAGCCTTACCTGACTGGTAATCCAAACATGGAACCTCGCAAGACAAGCGATTTGGAGCTATTTATCGATGAGTTACAGTTCAATTTTGGCTCATGGGATGAACAAGCTAATGCCAGATGGCTCTCAAGAAGCTAACTATGCAGGACAATCACAAGGCCACCAGGTTTTTTGTAGAATTTTACAGGCTCATGGCTCTAGTCGACTACAATGATAATGCTCTCCTCTGCAAGGTATACATGGCACTGCCGATATGAAATCGGACAAGTCTGGCAACAGATCCACATCGGACAACCGCCAGCAAGGTAACAGCAATGATAACAGCAGCAACAAAAACAGTTCAAAGGGCAAGGACAATAAAATGCCTTAGCCAAACCCACCCGAGTATACTAAGACCCTCAGCAAGGATGGCAGACTCCTCCTGACCGAACGACAAAGATGCATGGACAACAACCTGTGTCTTCTCTGTGCCCCCAGTAATCACAAAGTCGCCAAATACCCCAAAGCAACCAAGGCCTGCATGACTATGACTCCTGACTCTGTCCCCCAGGCAGCTGATGCCGCAGATGCCAGTGCTAAAGAATCAGCTCAGGCGACCAAAAATTAGTCTGCCATCCGTTAGCCTCTAAGCACACCGAGAGTTGTGTTGACTCAGGAAGTGCCAATAGTGAGGTTTAGATCAATGCTTCTATTTTTCTCCATTTTCTTTTAATTATTCCATCATCTGATTGGGTGCCAAATTTCTTGGCAACCCACCTTGCATACTTCATCAAATCAGCATCCGCTTATAGTTTATCCCTTTATTTTATTCTCCCTTACAATTCTTTGATCTAGTACTGCTAATTCAGTTATTACTGAACATATAGACATGTCTACTAGATTTTCCATCAGGACAATTTCAGTCCACCCATCCATCTGTCACATTACTAGATCTGTTGGTTGGCAATATTTGGTCACAACTTGCTCACCCACTATAATCCATTGATTAACAGGGTATTGGGCAGTATTACATTCTGTAACACCACTAACATTTTTAGGTGCTGTTAGGGTTCGGTAAAGCCGAGAAGTCGGTCAAGTCCTACAGACCGTTCGGGGTGGCTAGGCTTCAATGTACTCATGCGTTGCGCCCTGCTGTTCCGTGCGTGCCACTGATTTGGACAGGAGTGACGCTTGTGAGAGTGCTGAGGGCGTCGGCTTGGAGTGGAGGACTTGAACAAGGGAAAAGAGGACGAGAGGGTCTGAACCAAGTTGATATTCTGAGTGAGGAACTATCTACATACATGCACTACTTATATGGGTTAAGAAGCAAGATGTGGAACAGGGTGGTGTAGGGAATGGAGAACAATAAGGTATGAAAAACCATGTAGAGGTATTGTTCAGTGATCAAGAATAGAATAAGGAATGTAGGTGAGAATAGAATAATAGAGTATGGCTGAGAATAAAATAACGAAGGAGTGGATGAGAATAGAACAATGGGGGATGGCTGAAAATAAAACAATAAGGCCGTGACAGAAATAATAAGTGGATATCAAGTGTCCCAGGGGAGGACGGGTAAGGAAATGGATGTGAAATAAGAGAATAGTGTGAGGTGGAAGGGATAGGTGGGAGAGATGGTTTATACGATGTGCCGGATGTACCAAGCCGAGACCGCGTGGTAATGAGGATATCATGGGTAAAGGTTGTTCGGTCGGTCGGTAGTACCAAGTGAGTTGGAGCTCAATATCATGGGCTTGACAGGTGCATCCTGATGGCCTTAGTCCAGTTGGCACTTGCCACTGCTCCAACAGCCCCACCAGGATCCTGTTCCATTACTGGAAGCTCTGCTATTAGCCCTAGTCAATGCAACTGCCTTTGTGTATGCTTGAATACCAGAATGGCTGGCAAGCTTTTTAGCTGGGGCCTCTCGGTCAGCAGTGCCATTCGGCACATTTGGCCAAGGTCTCTTCCATCCATCCCCATCCATTTTCACTTCATCTGTTCCATATATTTGCATTATATGCTCTCACCACCCTCTTTCTGTTCCTCTCAGCTAGAAGCTGATACTTTTACTAGACAGTGGGATGTCTACCTAAAAGGGGGGGTGGTGACTAGCTAGATAACCTTCAAACTACACAATCTCCCCTCCCAAAGACATCTCTCTCCCAAAACTTCCCTCCATGTACCCCTCTCCACTTTCCATCCCAACTTTAATTCCTATCCATCCTGATCCTACATCATCCCAACCTTACTTCTATCCCAAATTCCCCTCCTCTTCAACCCCCTGACACTCTATTCTCAATCTCACAATCACACCCATTCCTGACATCCCTCTCAGTCCACCTATCATCCTCTCTTTCCATCTGTTTATCATAACCAAATCTGCCAAACACCTCGGCCCGTTTCACTTGTTGTTTCCTTTCTGATGTCTTTTATTTTTTTCCTCATTTATTTTTTCATTCAAA
>QLPI01009453.1:0-10395 GCA_003314275.1 Chroogomphus rutilus
TGGTCAAGCTCCCTGCTGGTCGTAAAGCTGTTGGCTCTCGTTGGGTGTTCAAGGTCAAACGTCATCCTGATGGTTCCATTGAGTGCTATAAGGCTCGTCTTGTGGCCAAGGGCTATAGTCAGCGTCCTGGACTTGACTACACAGAGACATTTGCACCCACTGCCAAGTTTGCTGCACTTCGTGCCATTCTGGCAATTGCTGCCATTGAGGACCTGGAACTTGAATCCCTTGACATTTCCAGTGCTTTTCTGAATGGTGAAATTGACACAGAGGTATATCTTCAGCAGCCTGAGGGATTTCACCAGGGTGGACCAGATCATGTTTGGAGACTGCTCAAGGTGCTTTATGGACTCAAACAGTCACCCAGGGTATGGAACAAGAAGCTGGATACCGTCTTACATGAGTTAGGCTTCACTTGCATCAAGTCTGACACCAGCATCTACATCTGGCTCAGAGACATTGTCAAAATCCTAGTCCCTGTCTTTGTTGATGATCTCACCCTTGCTTCCAAATCTCTATCTGCCATCTCCCATGTGAAAACTGAACTTGCAAAACGGTTCAAGCTATGTGACCTTGGCCCTACTTCCAGCCTACTTGGCATTGAAATCACTTGGGACTACTCACAACAACGTCTCTGCCTCTCACAGCATCAGTACATCTCTGACATGCTTGATCGCTATAACCTTGCAGACAGTGCACCTGTCACCACACCCATAGACCCAGGTCTCAAATTGTCATCCTCCATGTCCCCTACAACTCCTGAGGAGATTGCTGAGATGAAGAACATCCCTTATGCATCTGCTGTTGGCTCCATGATGTATCTGTCAGTTGCAACTCGTCCTGACATTTCCTATGCTGTTGGAGTCTTGTGCCGGTTCAATCAGAACCCTGGCATGGCACACTGGAAAGCAGTCAAACACCTCTTTCGATATCTGAAGGGGACCATGGATTATCAGCTTGTCTATGCACCCTCACCATCAGGTGAACTCTTTGAAAGCTATACCGATGCTGACCATGCTGGGAACCCAGACAATGGCAAGTCTACCAGTGGGTATCTCCTCAAAATAGGCACAGGTGCAATCAGCTGGTCCAGCAAACTCCAAACCATAGTAGCCCTCTCCACCACTGAGGCAGAATTTGTTGCTGCTGTTCATGCTGGAAAGGAAGCGGTCTGGTTTAGACAGTTCCTTGGTGAACTTGGGTATACATTTGATTCACCCTCTACCCTTCGCATTGACAACCAATCTGCAATCTCTGTTGCCAAAAACCCTGAACACCATGGTCGGATGAAACGCCTTGATTTGCTGTTCTTCTGGCTTCGTGATGAAGTCGCCAGTGGCATGCTCAGTCCTCTCTTCATTCCCACCACTGACATGGCTGCGGATCTACTCACCAAGCCATTGGAGTGAGTTAAACTGCAGAGGTGTAGGAAACTGAAGGGGATTGAAAAGCATATGTGAGTATTGCAGTGGTAACTCATCAGGGGGGGGGGTGTTGGGGTATGATTTTATTCCCCTGCATTTGTGTTTTGTCCTTGCACTTTTGTGTTTCTCTTTTGTGCTTTTCACCTTTGCATTTGCGTTCTCTGGCACTTAAAATAAGCACCCATAACGATGCACCATTGCACACCTTTGGGTCTTGTCTTTAGCATCTATATTGACAAGCCCCAAAGGCCATTGTTGCTCTCTGTGTGTGACAGTTAAGAGTCTCTAGACCTTCCCTGCCAACATAGTCAGCAGTGGTCTTCATGGTATTCCTGTGGATTCTCATAGGTTTTATTTTCTCCATACATAAGTCTACTTGCTTTCTCACTGTTTGCCCTACTATTATGGCTCATATTCCATTGTCCATACTTATAGCAGACAATTACTGCTACTGTCTCCACAGCCTGGGACTTTTAGTGCTCCACAGACATTTTACTGAATGCTGTTTACTATGAAGAAAATGTAAATAAGTTTTTTTATATATTTTGTTTGTGAGTAGCAAGAAATATTGAGAGCTCATGGATAAGTCTTATGGGACCTTGTGAGAAAAACAACAGATGGAGTGTTTATTTTGTCTGTGTCTAAGTCAAACAACGACCAGGCTTGAAATGTATTGTTTGAGCTGATGGCTGTGACTCGAGTTAAAGAAGAGGAAGTTGCAAAACTGGCTAATGAGTTTGTGGGGAATATTTGTTGTTACTACTACTCTCGTTATACAAATGTACTGTTATTTATATACAGCTTCCCCAGTGAGCTTGGTCATTAATCCTATGTAGAGAATCCCCCTAACTATAAGAGATGTATATCGGTAATAAAAACTGGTGACCATTTTTTATTTGATATCGAGTAAGATATGGTCCTGTCATGGGATCCAGACTCTCTGTTATGCCCACCATTGTATGTATCCCTGAACCCATATGTTCGACCCTTTATTGATAATGACATGATCTACCTCTATTTGGTATCAATCGGTCATGGGTTGTCAGTTAGATCCAAATTGAATAGGTGTTGTTATATGGAAATGTCGGAATTTATCTGTGGGCCTGTACCAGTTTGTTAGGTACACATATGTGTCTCCCCTATATTGATTGGCACGGGTATTGGAAACCCACGCAGGTAGCAGGTACGGGTAGCGCGGGTAAGGGTCAGGGTCAGGATTTCCAACCTGGCCCAAACCTGTACCTGCAGGCGGGTACACTTATATAAGCGAGGTTCAGCGCTAACATCGCTTATATAAGTGAGGTTCAGCACTAGCCTCACCTATATAAGTGCATTTAGCGCTGAATTTCGATGTCTAAACGATGTAGCCAGCACGGGTTCTCACTGGGAATCATGAAAACTCAATTCAGTAACCTGACCATGGTTTCATGCAGGCTCTAGAAACCCAACTCACTGAAAATAGGGCTTCCCTGTCAGTGACTTGAGCACCTCGGAGAACCTTGGGCTGAAACCTATAGGTTTCAAAAAGTCAACATTGTCCTGCCAGTGGCCCTGCATTTAGGACAGCCACTGGATGGTCAGGATCACTGCCAGCAGTGGAGGCCTGGTCTGGGTAAACTTGCAAGGGTTTCCTGCCACTGCGTTTGGGGTGCTGATTGCAGCTTTTATTGCACCCATCTTCATTTCATCATGTTATGCACAACATGAGTACATGGGTAGTCACCAGAGTGCACCTGCACATGTGTACCAGTAAGAGATGTCTGGTTGTCAATCCTGTCAAGACCCCTACTGAAAACACGTATGGCGCATCTGGCGCGTATGGCGCATATGGTGCATATGATGCATATAACGTGTACAGTGCATACGGCACGTACGACACATAACCTCGACAGGTGTTGGAGTGATTACAGTTGGGGGGAAGGAAAAGAAACCGACAAAAAGCGCAGTGCTGAGTCCTTGCCAATTCACCGATGTGCAATTGGAGAAGGAAGGTATTATTGTTGAGAGCAATGTTTCCGAGAATAGGTTTGTAATGCACACAATGCCTCTGGATCTAGCTAATCGTGAGCATAGGAGGCCTAACATTTATTTCAATATCACCTCTCCCACACCAGGGACGTTTATTATTGCATTACATTATAAGGGGCGAGAAAAGGCGATTCTCGAGATGGATCTGAAAATTGATGATCTACTAGAGAAGGTGTGTATCTTGAATTTGGTTCTATCATATGCTTAACCTCATCTCGCGCAGCAAAAAGACAAGGCAACAGGATGGGGCCAGCAGGATTGGGGCCAAGAGGACTGAGGCTGGCAGAATCAGTGAGGTATGCACCGTATGCATCGTATGCCCCATATGTGCCGTACGTATTGTACGTGCCGTATGCACCATATGTGTCGTACACCATATGCACCGTATGTGTCATATGCCATATGCACCATATGCATTATATGCACCATACACATTGTACGCACCATACGCATCATACATGCCATACACGTTGTATGTGCCGTATGCATTGTAGGCGCCGTACGTGTTGTATGCACCATATACGCTGTACGCGTTG
Organism: Chroogomphus rutilus; assembly: GCA_003314275.1. Taxonomy (NCBI): domain Eukaryota; kingdom Fungi; phylum Basidiomycota; class Agaricomycetes; order Boletales; family Gomphidiaceae; genus Chroogomphus; species Chroogomphus rutilus. The sequence continues at coordinate 3,989 of QLPI01009453.1, forward strand.
TATGCATCTATGCGCCGTACACATCATATGCGCCATATGCTCTGGATACTGGTGCCTCTCGTCCCCTCAAGCGGTGCAATCATAGACAGTGCAGGGCCAGAGTTGATTGGTGTTCTTAGAGGGATTCTTCCAGAATTGGTGGAATGCTGAGCGCACACTGTATATGCCATCTGTAGATACACCCCAATACGATTCTGACTTTTTGGCTTTGGGTTGAACACTTTTTTGTGTGCTGTTTCAGGTAATGTCCTGAGGTTGAAGGCAGTTGTAGCATTGTCCGCAGCTCTGTCCTGAACCCATGGGTAAGAACAATACCCGTTAAACCCGCAGGTACCTAGGGAATGGCACGGGTCACCCACGGGTCAAATGTGGGTGACCCGCACCCAACCCATGGCGAACCCAAACCCATCAACCCGTGGGTTTTTTCCCATGGGTGGACGGGTGTCGGGTGCATGCCGCACCTGCACACATGTGGCGCATGCACATACCTCGCATTCGTCGTGTTCTTAATGAAGCAAGCAACCAAGCTTCGCATCCAAGTTTCCACATGTGTACAGAAGGCTGCCGCTTCGAAGTCTGTGCAAAAAGACAGCAAAGTTTTGATACAACTGGAATACATGTAACCCTTACAAGATCATTACACCAATCGCATAGACCATGCACGGGAGGTCGATGTACCAGCCCAATAGAGTCGATGGTTTCAAGAAAAACACTGACTGGGACGGTCTAAACCGGCTTCTGGTGATCTAAGATCGATCTGCTACCATGAGCATATGGTGCATAAGGTGCGTTCGTGGCGGCGCATGCGCGTATGTTGCATTTGTGCCATTGCGTTCGTGGTGGCATGTGCGCGTATGTTGTGCTCGTGGCATCGCATTTGTGGTGGCAGGTACGTGTATGTTGCGTTCATGGCATTGCGTTTGTGTCGGCACATGCATGTACGCATGTCGTGTTTGTGTCAGAGTTGACATGTGGGTTGGGCCTGGGTCACAGGTGCTCTCAGCTTGACCCGCACCCAAACCCAAGGGCACCCGACCTGGTGACCCATGCGGGTTAGCCTAACCCATGCTATTCCCTACAGGTACCCGTACCCATACCCATAATAACCTGCTACCCATTGCTAAGGGTACGGGTATTCTGGGGTACAGGTACGGGTAGGCACAAAATAGCCGGGGGTGTCAAGCCCGCAACACCGAGTACCAACTTATTCGGGAATACCGACCAACCGGCCCTCACCCGCATTATCTCGCACCACCACGCGACCTCGACTCGGTACATCCGGTACATCGTATGGACCACTCCCCTCGTACACCCCCTTCCATTGTTCCTTCAACCCCCTATCCACTCCTTTACCCGTTTCCTCCGAACAACATGACGGCCACTCATTGTCTTGGCCTTTGCCATTGTTTTATCTTAGGCCGCCCTCTATTGTTCTATTCCCGCCCACCATTTCATTATCTTATTCTCAGCCATACTCTATTATTCTAATACCGCCTACATTCCTTATTCTATTTCTGATCACTGTGGACAATGCCTCCATGTGGTTGCCTCATACCTTATTGTTTCCATTCCTTACGCCACCCTGTTCCACATCTTGCTTCTTAACTATAAAAGTAGCAGGATGTATGTAGATAGTTCTTCACTCAGAATATCAATTGATTCGCACCCCTTTGTCCACTCTCTATTTCTAAAGTCCTTCGCTCGAGCCGACGCCCTCGGCATCCCCTCAAGGTTCCTCTCGCTTTCCAAATTAGTGGCACACACGGAAGAGCGGGGCGCAACGCAAGAGCACGTTGAAGCCTAGCCACCCCGTAACGGTTTCCAGGACTTAACCGATATCTCGGCGTCACCGAATCTTGACAGGGGGTTACCCGTGCCAATCACTACTCCCCTATAGGCATTCTCCCCCTATGATGCTACTTTGTATCTCCCTAGTCCTTCTCTGAGAAACGAGAAACATGGAGATAAAGAAATGTACTACATGGTGGGAATTTTGGAATGATAAAACAGAAATGAGAACTACAAAGAATTGATGCAACATGTTCCAGCGGTAATACATTTATTTATACAAATATATATTTCTCAATATTTACAATGACAAGTGCTTCACCGTAAGTCATTCATGCCCAGAAAACCATCTTAACTGAGTTATGTTCCTCTAGGATTATGGTTTTCTCTGCATACGGAATTATGCTTGTCATCTTGATTCTGACTCTTATTCTCGATGGTGGCTTTCCCCTGTCCTTTTTTTTATATAGATTTTGATTAATTCATTGAAAAACTTGCATCATCAACATTCTGTGTGGCCACTGGCTCCTTCTACAGATAAAGCCCAACGAATCTCACTGTCTCTCGTCCTTCGGGTGATAATATTTTGCTTATATCCTCTTGTTGTCGCTATGTGCGTTTTGAAACCTCTTCTGAGTCACTCCTGTCCCTCGGAATCGCATTTGAAAATGCTCATGTTAACATGTGCTGGATGGCATGCATATTCTCCACAGAGCATATTCAAAGACTTTAAAGAACATGAGCGCCTGTCTACTTAGTGCTCATTGCCTTACCCTTATCCCAGGGTGGGTTGACTTGCTCCAAGCTGCAAGTGTGTCGTTTCTTTGCCAATTCATGGTCTCTGTGTCTGCTCTGATCCACTCTGTCACAGGCCCGCTCGTCGCATTTATCATATTTTCTGCTAGCAAGGTAGGCACAAGATCTTTATCCCAGTTGACTTCCCCTAGAACTCCTCTCACAGGAGTTTATTGATGCATTAATGTTCTGGCGCAAGCCGCTTCCGGGAATTCAGACAACATCTAGTCCTGATCCCAAGCTTCCCGAAAACATCAACACGTTTAATTCCGTGTTGGATATCACACTAGATGAAGAAATAGTCGAGAGAGACGCTGGTTCATAGTTTTCGATTTTCCATGGAAAACATTGTTTCGCCTTTTATATTGTCATGGTTTTATCCTCGAAAAGGGATGCTTACAGGTGTAACATCTTTGATGATATCATCGCATAGGAATCTCTCAACAGAACACGAAGTCCAACCGTGGAAATAAGGTACACTCCTCACCGCGACTGACATACTTTCGTGATCTATCCATATAATCATGATGTATAGAGATAGACACCTCTTCTCGTCTCTCAGCCGTTGGCTACAATGATCTGGGAAGCTTAATTATTTCTCTTTGTACTTAAAGCGGCCAGTCAAGTTTGTAGTGCCTAGGTGAGCATCATCATTGGAATAGTCATTCCCATGGTAAAATCAGTTGTCAATCCCTTTTCCCGACAGCACACAGGCATTCAATGCAACCATTCCTAACTATCTACTTGCTTCGATCACTGGCAAATGCTGGAGTGTGCGTCGGCGCATATAAATCGGGAATATAAGTTTGAGATGTGCATTTTCCCTTTTCTGAGTTCATGTCAATGTATCGACAGTCAAATGCTGAGAATAGCTGAGTATTTTTTCTTTGCCCAATCGGTTTCCCTAGAAAATATTGGGATGCACACAGCATTCATTCCATGGCGTGGGCTTGCCTGGATCTCATATAGCCTTCATGAAATATATCTGACACCTTGTGACACAGTCTACAGAGACATATGTCAATATTACGGAACCTCAGCGATAAATCTGCAACTCCAACTCACACTGGAAGAAACCGCTGTTTTGAATAATTTGAATTCTGCCACTCACCGTATGCTAACATAGCATCAATACCTTCATCTATTTATTGTGCAGATATCCAGAGCTGAGGCAAGAAGAATCCGTGTACTTTGCATTGCAGATAGTCGTTGGTCATATTGGATTGCCGATCCTCCCACACTCCTACGAAAATCTAGGCGTAATTTAATTTTCCTCAATGTCTGCATTACATGGGTTTGTTACACTATCGTTTTCTCAACTGGGTTGCCTATATGCTACCATATCCCCCAGAATTAGTTACTTACCAGGAGTATGTCAGATTATATCTCAGGGGTTCATCTACACCCTCCAACGGTTTTATGACTATTGAATCATTACTTCCATGTATCTGTCCAATTCAAGCTGCACTGACCACCGGCTCTCAGGTGATGACGGACACCGCTATGTTTGCATTGATCATCAAGGTAACTATTCACCATGGAACCATTAGCCTCAAAAGTCATCATTAACCCAAGTCTTTCTCACTATGCAGGTCTTACTCGATTTTACGGCTCGTATTCGTAGGCCTTGCGAAAAGAGATATGCCCTATGGACTCGAGCTGCGGTGCGTTCAATGCACAACTTCCAGTTGGCACTGTCCCTCATGATAATATTCTGGATATCATAGCTGTTATTTTCTCCGTAAATCTGTCTGCTTGCTTTCTCCCTCTCTTCCCTACAGTTAACGTTATCGTGACTTGTGTGCCACCGTCCAGACTTCTCTGGGACATTGACTACCACCGTATGTGCATTGAGATTGGTTTCAACTCTGTAATTACTGTATATTGTTCATCATGTGGACACTTATAACATGAGCCAATATGCCATTAATCCCTGGAGACTGTGAGAACCCTCTCTTTGACAGAAAATTGACCACCTGGTTTCAAGTGACTCTCCTCATTCTTGAGCAAACTAAGTCTCAGCATTCACCACCAATACTGAGTTCATTGAGATATTTGTTATTGATCTACTATGGGGATGTAACTGGGATTTGAGATTTTAAAACAAAAGATATAATACAACCAAATAGGAAAAGAAAACATGTGGTGATAATAGGTTCCAATAGTAATGATTATTCTCAACACACCTTTCCTTCCATCACTTCAATAATCAATATCCTTCTCTCCTTCCACTTGTGGTCTGGTTTTATGTCAGGCTTCATCAAGGAATATGATCGTTGTCTGCCATTGGATCAGCTTGTATTCTCAGTGTCATGCTTAATATGATTGTGATGGTAAGTATAGGAATGAAAATCCCAGCACATCTGTTTCTGACATTGGGTTGGGCTGCAATAATTGGTCCTATATATGGTCTGCCATTGCAAGTAATGATGTCAGCACAATGATGGGGGTAGGCATGTATTTATCTGTAAGCAAGTGATCAATAGCTGATGCAGAACCCTTGATATTCTTCATTATGTACAGCTTCTCCCAGTTCCTGTACATTCTGCCTGTTGGAGTAATTCGCTCAGCTTTTGTGCATTGGTTGCCATGTCACATTAGTCACAGGGTTTGTAATTCCTCATCTGTTTGCAACGAGCCATTACCTCCGCTCAAGCCAAACGGTTGCTCTTTCTGCGGTCCTTGCTCAGCACCACCGAAATTTCATCACTGCCAGAATGTGGTTGTCAAGCAGAAATAACAGTGAGTTTTTCAGTCCCATGGTCCATATTCCTCAATTCAGGCCCATGCACTAGGATTGTGCCTTCAGATTTCAATATCTTCACTGTGGTCTCTGAATCGATGCCCAAAGCAGCTTGCATGCATGTCGCACAATCCACGACACAGATGTGTCACTGAGGCGACATGCGTTACCCGTATCGATGGGGTATCATCTTTGTATAAGTAGCTTGTCCAGTCAGGTGTCGGTTTCAGCCAAACCTACGACTCGAGTTTATGTTGTGCCCTTTCCCCTGTGTAATTTCTGAGTGGGTCGTCAAATCTCAGTTGAATCGAATCTTTCGTGCCTGCCGTATCTGCCGAGCCATGCAGAGCGTCTATTTTGACAGATATTACACCATCAGGATAATTTAAGTTGGACTGGACAATGCCAGCAATGTCCAAGGTCTACGAAACGAGTCACGTGCGTCCCTAGAGTATATATAGTCTCCATACCTCCAAATTTCCCCTTGCGTCCTTCTCACCTAACTCACGCTCGATAGGTACTTGATTCCCATTGTTATAGTACGCGTCCTTCTCACCTAACTCACGCTCGATAGCCATAAAGGCTTCGAGCCTCCACTTTTTTGTCACAGGCCTTTGCAAGTGCCAAGGTGGCACTCCGAAGTGGCAACGCCTTTCGCCGCGCAGTTCCATCATTTGAAATCGACAACTTGTCATCGATGGCACCTGCTGGCCCCGATGGGCCAACCTCTCGCTCGAGAGAGAAGCAACCTAGCCTGCCTCCTGCTGATACCACGGTCTCTCCATCGCCTCAGGAACAGGGTTCCGGGCCTTTCCCACCGTTTGCACCAACCCCGACCAATGACCAGCGTATCACCTCGCTGGAGAATTCCCTCGCACAGCTGCTCTCCATCATGCAGCAAGTACAGCAGGCCCAGCAGTCGTCGCAACCCCCATCTCCACCCCATCAGGGACAAGCATTAACACATCCACCGACACCACCCCCCCAGCAGCTTCCCCTGCCGTCAACCGGTACAATTGCTCAACCTCCGCCCAATCCAATCCCGGGGCTCCCCTTTGTGCCCCCAATTTCCTTAAACCCT
>QLPI01009458.1:0-14899 GCA_003314275.1 Chroogomphus rutilus
ATCGGAGTTTAAAGAGGGTCATCCCCTGACAACATCTGTTTCGACAATGAGTTGGGAACTGGGGATCCATTGGCTCAGTACCGGTGCCATGGTGAAGGCTCTTTTGAGGGTTTTGAAGGATGTTCTTCAATTTTCTGTGAAGTTCCATGGGGTGTCCTTCTGTGTCAAACAGGTTAGTGAGACCATAATGTTGGAGTAGTTAAAAATAAAACATTTATAGAAGTTGGCAAATCCAAAAAAGGACTGGATGTCCTTAACCTTGCACGGTTTAGCCAAGTCTTGGATTACTTTAATCTTGTCGTCAGCCATGGTAAGGCCATCTGGGGACATGATGTATCCTAAGTATTCTACGGTATCAATGTGAAAGTGGCATTTGTCTGCATGGGCATATAGGTGGTTTTTTTGGAGCCATTTCAGGACTTTGCACACTTGTTTTTTGTGTTGTTCCAGGTTGTTGGAGTAAATTGGGATGTCATCTAGGTAAACCAGTACCAATACATTGAGGAGTATTGTTCATAAGATGCTGGGAGGCGGCCGGGGAGTTACTTACTTTGAAGGGCATGACACACCATTCAAAGGATCTGTATCAGGTGCAGAAGGTGGGTTTCCATTTGTCACCCTCTCAGATGTGGACGAGGTGATAGGCATGTCGCAAGTCTATCTTTGTGAAGATCCTAGCTTTGTGGTGACTGTCAAGTAGGTCAGAAATTTGAGGTAGTGGGTACCAGAAAACTAGCTTCTTGTCAAGCTTCGGTTACTGATGGACTTTGGTACTGTCGAGGGGTGTTGTCGAAAAGGTCAGGCAGACTATGGCCAAGTCCTGCAGGCTAAGAGTAGTGGCATTGGCTTCAACGTACTTGTGCGTTGCGCCCTACTTGCCATGCATGCCACTGGATTTGCGACAGACAGATACTCAGGGGGATGCTGACGATGCCGGCCCGAGTCGAGGACTTTACAGAGGAGAAGAAGGTAGAAGGGCCTAAGCCTAGTCGATACCCAGAATGAGGAAGTATGTACATGCATGTCCTACCTATATAGGTTAAGAAGCAACATGTGGAATAAGGAATGTGGAACAACAAGGTATGCAGAGCATGTGGTCATTGTCCACAACGAGTAAAATTAGAATGAAAGAATGTAAACGGGTATAGAACAATAAAGGTTAGGATAATAAGAATGTGACCGAGGATAGGACAATAGGAAATGCCCGATTATAAAACAAGGGCTGTAACCAAGGATAACACAAGGGCAGGACGTCCCGAGGTGAGGCGGACCGAGGGGTGAGGAGTAGGCGTGGGATGAGGAATGTGACCGATATGTGCGTCGAGCCAAGAACAACTCATCGAGTGACTTGTACTCGGTTACCAATGGAGTATTTTAGTTGGTACCACCAAGTTACCGGATCCTCGGTACGTGTACTTGACACTTCTTTTATACTAACTCTAACCTGATTATGTAATCTCCTGATAAGGCAATTCCTTCATGAAGCTTGTGAAGGTGTTCAGAAGGTATTGGAATGCCTTAGAAGCTTGTGGAGTCATTGTGTCACCATTGTTACTACTTTTACAATAAAGAAATATAATATTCCCACGACTGGTACTCCCGTGACTGATCATGTCACGAAATATTAATATTATGTAAGTCATGCTTCTGGACTGACCATTTATGTAATTAGTATTATATAAGTCCAGGAATTTGTTGTACATTGTGGACTGAGAACTTGAGCCAGGAGTTTGGAGCCACTTTCGTAGATTTAGGTAATTGGCTCCATAGTTGTTGTACATTGTGGGTCCACACATTGATAGGTGAAAATATAGATGTTTTTATGATTATCCGAACGCTCAATCTCCTTGATAATTAAGAGTTAATTACTGGAGGTAATTCACTCTTAATTGGCTGGCCAAAAACATTATAATATTTTTTTGTTGCCAAGATATGGCTGATTTAAATGGAAATTTTCTTGAGGAGAGGTTTGGATTCTGCAGGCTGATTCAGCTTGAAAAAAATGATTAAAAATAATAGGAGTGTTCCCCAACATATCCCAATGGGTACAGGTGGTGAGTTGGTTGAATTTGACCATATACTTTGTGATACGCTGGTTGTCACACATGCTGAGGTTTTCAAGGTCCATTTTGGCCTCACCTTCTGGGTCATGGGAGCCAAAGTTGGTCTTAAGTTCAGAGATGAATTTGTCACAGTCGTGAAGGCAGGAAGGCTCATCGTAGGGGGAGAAGGTTGGTTTGACCAGTCCAGGGCAGTTCCAGTTAGGTATGACAGTGCATAGGTTACCTTGGTGCTATTGGGGTCAAAGGCATCAGGGCAGTCATGGAAGATTAGGTTGCACTGTACAAGAAATGTTTGTAGTTTCTTTGGGTCAGAACCACTGAAGGGGTCTGGATTCCAGACCTTTGTAGGGGAAGTGGACTTCCTGGAGATGGTCAGGTTGTTTGCCAGCATGGCGATGGCTTTGGCAAGGCTTGGCGTATTGCCCAGGTGTTCAGAGGGGGTCTGAGGTGTTGACAGGTTAGGACCAGGCGGTGGTGAATTCTGAGGTGCTGGTGCTCAGTGGAGGAAAGGTCTAGTGATTTTCTGTAGGAATTGTACATGTGTTTTGTCTCTTATGACAATCAGGAGTGTGAGTACAAATATACTATTAAATATGCATGTCAGGCACTTGATCAAATACTTCCAGAAGGGTTTCTGGAGGTTTCCAAAGGGTTTGGTAAAGGGGGATCAAGGTTCCAGGGACAAAGAGGGTCGGGGTCAGATTCATGGACAAAATATGGAAGCGGATGGGAAGTGCCAGAGACTTAGGATTGGTCAGTATTAGATAGATATGACTAGTCATTCAAGTGTTCAAAGTCCAAGGGACTTGGCTTCAACTTATGTGTTGCACCCTCCTCAATCATCTGTTCCTAATTTCGGAAAGTCGGAAAGTTTACCAGAACTGAATCGGAACTTAGGACACAGATTAAGTCGATATTTGTACTAGCAAATGGTCCAGTCAACTGGGGGGTTATATACATGTAACTATGTAACTACTCCTTGTACTATCTATTGCCGACTAAAGGACAAGGGGAAGGAAGGAGTACAAGGGGCCTATAGAAAGAGAGAACAAGGAAGTGAGGCACATGGTGATCCAGCGTGTCACTTATCGAAGGGGCAGAACCTTGGTCATGGACTTGTGGGGGTTTGGGATTGCAGGGCTTTGGAATGTTGTAATGGGATGATGGAAGGCAATTGTTCCAGGCTTTTATGGTTGAAAAAATCCCAGAAAGTGTGCGAGCGGTTGTGAGGACTAATGTGGGTTTGTTGGGGGCATGGGCAATAACATTTTTTCTGAAATGGCTCTTATGGATGGTGTAGACATTAGGAGACCTAAATCTCCTTAAATTGCCTTGAAAGAACTTCAAATATTTTAAAGCATTTTAAGAAGCTGACCTCCCTTAATCAGCCTTAGATTTTTTCCTTATATCTAACTGTAAGGGCTTCAGCCCTTGTTCAGAATACTCAGATGATTGCATATGAAGAATAAGAGGCTTGAGTAAGAGGCTTGAGGCTTACTTTTATTAACAGGCATCCAAGCAATTTAAGATTGACCCTGTTAGAGTTTCAGTTCCCATTAATACTGCTCCAGTGATCACAAGCAGAGGATCACAACCTTAAGATTGACTTTCTTGATCAGGTGTCCCCATAACCTGTTAAAGGTTGATTAAAGGACACTAGAGTAATAATGCCTTTAACTAATGCAGGTGGATTAGGCTTGGCTTCAACATTATTGCCTTGTGCCCTCCTATCCCTTCTGCTACTGGATTTTGGATATTGTTCAGGAAAGGACTGAGAGTATTGGTACCAAACATAGATGCTGATATATGAGATAGATGTATGTTGCAACTTAAGTTGATATTCTGAATAGAGAATAAATACAGGATAAAATGTGCTACCTATATAGTTCAAGGAGATGAGGATAAATCATCATAGTATGGAAAAGTGTAGCATAAGAGATGTAAACTAAAATAAAAAGACATAGAGAATGGGCATATATGTACATGTGTAATCAAGGTATACCAAAGTAAAGCAAAATGAACATAAAAGAATAAGTGAAGTGAAGTAGCAAATGGATAAAGTTAATATACCAAGGCAAGACTGATGTACTAGGTAACTTGTGAATATTTGGCTTGATCAATTGTATATGGCATTATATGGGAGACATTTGACTGGTATGACCTAAGATTCACCCTGTGAGGGTTTCAGCCCTCATTCCACCATTGCAGATGGAGAATAAGCTTGAGACTTACTTTTGTTTATGGAGAGGAAAGGAATCCAAGCAACTTAAGATATAACCTGTAAAGGTTTCAGCTATCCTTTGCACCACTCTGGCTGTTACAAGCAGAGAACCAGAAACTTGAGATTTACTATATTTCTGGAAAGAAAAAAGATTATAGAAAGGCACAAGTGATTTAATCTGTAAGAGTTTCAACCATTGCAGATTCAGAATCAGAAGCTTGAGAGTTAATGGAGAGGAAAGGCATCTAAGTGATATAAGATTTGATCTGTAAAGGGTATTAGCATTTGTTTTGCTAATTAGTCTGGCTTATTATATTCAAATATTCTCTAGTATCCCTAGTTCAGCTTCTATTGTTTGCTACAGAAGGTTTGGCCTGAAATTTAAACTCAGCTTGTGGGATTATCAGACCACAGCCAGTTTCAAACTCAGAGCTAAGTTCTTAGCTCCTCTCTAGAAATCATTGTAAGTGTGAGTCTGAGACACTCACTGTCTTATACAAATATTAGGCTAATACCCCACGATGTCCATATACTAATCTTGCCCTTAAAAACCTACCAAAAACTAGTCTAAAGTCCTTATTTATAGGTAAATAAGGAGATTTACTTAGGAAACCAGCTAAGCCATGTCTCAGAAAATGACTCACTATTGGAAATCCTCTATACCAGTCACATGACTTCATAAATGACTCATTATGACTCAGAGGGCATGAGTCACTGGCCTCTCATTGGATGATGACAGTTTTAGGGATATATACCTGAAACTAGTATATACCCTGGATTCTGAGACAAGGTGCATGTGATTCTCATTTCTATTATAGTCTGAACAGTCATCTTAAATATATGAGTATAAAGTCATAAATGGATGGCAGATAGAACTAACTCACCTCATTCATTGTAAGTAACAGACTGAGGTTCTATGGAAGAAAGTGAGTACAGTGAATGTAAAGGGTAGACTCAAACAAAAGGCATGAAACAATAAACATAGCTGCACAGTCAGTGGACTTGCAGCCAGGTATGCATTACTCATAACTCATACTTCAACACTCCTCGGCACTGTAGTAACAATGAGTTATCATAGTGACTTGATAATCCAAGCATAGATATGAATTTCTTGTGTTTAGGATAGGATAGGGCCTTAGTTATGATATTAGCAGGTATGTCTGCAGTTGATAGATACTTGAATATGACATCTTTTACCATAATATACTCACATGTGTAATGAAATTGTACATTGATGTGCTTTGATCTAGTATGAAAAGTGGTATCTTTTGTCAGAGAGATAGAACAATCATTGTTGCTATAGATAACAGTGGTAGACTGTTGGTGACATAATAGGTCTAGTAATGTCTGTAGCCAAATGGCTTCTTTTGTTACTTGACAGCTTGCAATCATATTCAGCTTTGCACATTGAAATTGTTACAATTGGCTGACATTTCAAGCTCTGAGAGGTATACCCACATCTGAGAGTGAAAAAAGATCCCAAGTGGAGTGTCATGGATCAATACATCCAGCATAATCAGTATCTGTATATCATGTAAGTAAGGTAGTGGACAAACAGTTTCAGCTAAGGTCACGTGACTCAAATGTCACATCCACCATTTTGCACAAGGATCTGGCAACATTGACAAAAAAATGATTCTGAGACCACAGATCAATGGCATAGAACTATATGTATATAGGCTTGGTTTTACTTTTTGAAAAAATCACTATTGCAAATGTAGTATATCAAAACTTTCAAACATCTTCCCAAAATTCATAATTACAGTTTTAAGCAGTCTGACACTGTGAAAAATTTTTTGGTCACAAAATTTTTGCACTGATATAATCACCTATATAAGGAAATATTCCATATATAGAAATACATTCCCACAGATAAGGTAGAGGATATATTCTGCTAAGGTCATGTGACTCAAGTGTCATATCCATCATTTTGCACATGGATCTGGCAACATGCCAGATACTATTTTAGCTGAGTTGGACAAGGCAGCTGATATTATAGAGTGTAGCTCAATCATTATTTCCAAAAAAATTGCCATCCTCTATAGTAGAATACTTTTCTTTTTTCAACAACAAAAATTTTTGCGCCTGTGACCGTGACCATCATATCATGTGACCTTAGCGGAAACTGTTTGTCTGCTACCTTAGTGGCTTGGCATCACCCCCAAGAGTGAGGGTATAAGTCCTTGTCTTCTTGAGATAGCAAAGAATATGCAATACAGAAGTTCAGTGAGGTAGACCAGCATTTACATTCAATTAGCTTAATTTGTTGGTGGCATATGTAATGTCAGGTTGTTTTTCCATCAAGACATATATAAGTAATCTAATGTCTGAAAGTTATGTGATTTTTGCCATTTTTTCTGATTCTTTGGTAGGATTTGATGACATAGATTTGGGCAGTATAACATTTGGGTCAAGAGGTATGGAGACAGTGTAAGACTCATCAATTTCAAAACATGCCAAATTCATATTAATGTAACCACTTTGAGTGAGAGAGATCATGCATTTCATATGATCACATATCATTGCCATGCCAAATAACTATTTAATTGGTCCCATGTCAATAATACGAGCCACCCCCTGCCCTCCGGGCGGGAGCAGCCAGCCAGCCCAGCAGAGCCCAGCCAAAACCCCAGCCAAAACCCCAGCTGAGGCCCAGCCAAAACCTTAGCAGAGCCCAGCCAAAGCCCCAGCAGAGCCCAGCCAAAACCTCAGCAGAGCCCAGCCAAAGCCCCAGCAGAGCCCAGCTAAAACCCCAGTAGAGCCCAGCCAAAGCCAAGCCAAAGCCCCAGCAGAGCCTAGCCAAAACCCCAGCTGAAGTCCAGCCAAAACCTCAGCAGAGCCTAGCCAAAATCCCAGCTGAGCCCTAGCCAAAACCTTAGCAGAGCCCAGCCAAAGCCTCAGCAGAGCCTATCTGAGGCCCAGCCAAAACCCCAGCCAAGACTGAGACCTGAGACCCGAGGCCTAGCCAAGACCAAGACCCGAGACCTGAGGCCTAGCCGAGACCAAGACCTGAGACCCGAGGCCTAGCTAAGACCAAGACCCGAGGCCTAGCTAAGACCAAGACCCGAGAACCCAAGGCCTAGCCAAGACAGAGACCCGAGACCCAAGGCTCAGCTAAGACCAAGACCCAAGACCCAAGGCCAAGCCAAGACAGAGACCCGAGACCCGAGGCCCAGCCAAGACCAAGACCCAAGGCCCAGCTGAGACCAAGACCCAAGACCTGAAGCCCAGCTGAGACCAAGACCCAAGACCTGAGGCCCAGCCAAGACCAAGACCTGAGACCCGAGGCCCAGCTGAGACCAAGACCTGAGACCCAAGGCCCAGCCAAGAACCTGCCAAGGCCCCCTCTAAACAATTCTTTTTGGACATCAACCAGGACAGGCATTTGCTTGCTGTCATCTTGTCAGAGAACTTGATTAGACTTTCTTCACACCAAAGTTTTGTCACAGCTCTCAGGTTTGCAGGAACTTCCTGTTCAGCCAGCCTCCCATCTAAGGTCCCTCTCGGCATCGCTCGACCATTCAAAGGGTCAGGCCGTCTGCCTTGGATGCTGTGTCCCTCTTCATTGCACAAGGTGAGGATATCCAACGCGGGAACTTCCTGTTCAGCCAGCCTCCCGTCTAAGGTTCTCCCCAGCATCGCTCAACCATTCAAAGGGTCGGGCCATCTACCCTTTAAGCTGTGTGTCCCTCTTTATTGCCCTAGGTCAGGTTACACATCACTGGAACTCCATGTTTAGACAGACTCTCGTCTAAGATTCCCCCCTGCATCCATCGACCATTCAACGGGTCAGGCCATCTACCTTTCAAGCTGTGTGTCCCTCTTTGTTGCTACATGGTAGGTTAGCGATCCCGGGAACTTCTTGTTCAGTCAGCCTCCCATCTAAGGTCCCTCCCGGCATCGCTCGACCATTCAACGGGTCAGGCCATCTACCTTTAATGCTGTGTCCCTCTTCATTGCACTAGGTGAGGTTAGCCATCGTGGGAACTTCCTGTTCAGCCAGCCTCCCATCCAAGGTTCTCCCCAGCATCGCTCGACCATTCAAAGGGTCGGGCCGACTACCCTTTAAGCTGTGTGTCCCTCTTTATTGCTCGAAGTTAGGTTAGCCATCGCGGGAATTTCCTGTTTAGCCAGCCTCGCGTCTCAGGTTCTCCCCAGCATCGCTCAACCATTCAACGGGTTGGGCCATCTACCCTTTAAGCCGTGTGTCCCTCTTTATGGCTTGAAGTTTACTTAGCCATGGCGGGAACTACCTTTTCAGCTAGCCTCCCGTCTAAGGTTCCTCCTGGCATTGCTCGACCATTCAACGGGTCGGGCGTCTACCTTTGATGCTGTTTCCCTCTTCATTGCCCTAGGTCTTCCTGTTTATCCAGCCTCTTGTCTAAGGTTCTCCCCGTCATTGCTCGACCATTCAACGGGTTGGTCAATTATCCTTTAAGCTGTGTGTTCATCTTTATCGCTCGAAGTTAGGTTAGCCATCGTGTGAACTTCCTGTTCAGCCAGCTTCCCGTCTCAGGTTCTCCCCAGCATCGCTTGACCATTCAACGGGTTGGGCCGTCTACCTTTTAAGCCGTGTGTCCCTCTTTATTGCTTGAAGTTTACTTAGCCAATGGTGGGAACAACCTGTTCAGCCAGCCTCCCATCTAAGGTTTTCCCAGAGCATCGCTCGAGCATTCAATCAGTTGGGACGTCTACCCTTTATACTGTGGGTTCCTCTTCATTACCCTAGGTTAGTTTAGGCCAGATGGCTCTTGGACCCACACCACCACCATAAACCAAAATTCCCTCGGTCCGACTGGCCAGTTTCTGCCTCTCAGACCTAAGGAAAGGCTCAAGACAACCAACTCTGCTTTTCTTAACATCCAACCCCCTCTTTTACACCATCTCCACCTCCACCCTCCCTCCCACACACCCTCTCACCCTGAAAACATGCCCACTGCCGCGGCTGCGCCTGGAACGTGTGGCCTGGGAACTTTAGCGCCGAACCAGGCCTTGCCTGCGCGCTCTCCAACGCCGGCCCCGGACCCAGGAAAGCCGGTAGCAATACTCAGCCATAAAGGTATCACAGAGAACAACAAGAGAGACATCTCTGTATTAGGCACCGTGCTTGAGTTGTTCGGAGACTTCAAGCATGGCCCATCCTCCTGGAACGTAGGTAAGGCATGGGACCAGCAACTTGTGGCTATTACCAGACTACTCCGCCAGGTGGCCGCCCTCTACGGAGACCATAGACCGGCTTCAAACACTGATCTTCAAAATGCAGCGAAGGAACTGAAGGAGGGAATCACATCTAGCCCATCCGCAGCTGCCCCCGCCAAAGCAATGACACGCAGCCAAACGAGGCCTTGTAGGGAACGTCAACCCGGCTGCCGCACAAAGGCAGAAAATGATCTCCGAATTGCACCACAAACAGATTTTCATGTCTCTCAAAAACACTGCAAAGGATGCCCTAATCCACACCTGGGGACCGTTAGTCATTACAAGGTACTGTAACGACCTTATAACAAACTACTTCAAGGCGCTCCTGAACGTCAACCTCATGACACCCCACCCTTTGAGGGCATAACGAAGTCCGCCCCAGGCAATATCACGCTTACATTCAAGATGGCAGAGGACCCAAACCTAGCTAGGGCCCATGCAGAACACTGGGTTAAGCACGTTGACCCTCATGCCACTCCCCCCCAGCGTTCTTACGCGGCAGTCGTACACAATGCCTCAACCAACATCTGGGGCAAGCAGGACGGCCTCGCAGATGCCATCGAGGATGTTGAATCGCGCAATGTGGACAACGCGCCCGAGGGCAAACCGATTGCCAACATAGCTTGGCTCAACAGCCCTAAAGCGGGAGAAAACACCAAGTGAGGTCCCTTGATGATCAGTTATAAGACTAAGGCCACTGCCAAAACCGTGATTACAAACGGCATTGTCATTGAAGGAATCATTTGCACCGTAAGCCTCTACATCCCAAGAACCCCCCAATGCTTCCTGTGCCAAGACTGGAGCCACCGAGCGACGGAGTGTACCCGCGGGCCGCTGCGCCGGGCCACATAGTACAGCCGACCACACATGCGCTCACGACCGCCAATGTCCCGCAGGGAAGAGATGCCATGTAAACAAGCCGAAGTGCACCAACTGTCAGGGTGAGCATGCCAGCTGGACCCGAACCTGCCCGGCTGCAAAGGCCGCGTTCGAATCGAAAGCGCACAAGGATGAATATGCTACTGGCAAATTTGAGTCTTATACTCCTTTCACTTTTGCAGATGCGGACTACACCCCGGGAAAAACCCTCGAGACCGGCCCTCGTATGCCAACCCCTTCCCCCTCCCACCCGCAAATTAACTACATCCTTGCTACCTCCCCCATCGCCCCAAGAGCTCCTTGAACTCCGACCACCACCATCGCCAGGGCGCTTAAGGACTTACCGTATATTCGAACACTCAACGCATTTGAACCACATGCTCCATCCATTCACTGACATCTCGAACTGGTACCACTCCAGTTTGAGAGTGCTCAGGATGATTCCGATGGCTCCCACAGTCCAACCACCACCACCGCTGCCCGTTGAACTCCCAGGACAGCCTACTGCAGCATCATTAGCTACCATACTCAAACAACTTAGTACTCTGATATATGGAATCGCTCTCCCTAAGACCAAGACTGCTAAAACAGTGACAATCTCTCTTGATGCCCTGCACCAAAGCCGCAACCTCATTTCCAGAGCCCGATTGATGCTTATAGATTCACATAACCTACAATTAACCAAAGTATATAAGCATCTGGATGCTATCTCCACCCACTTAGGCCTTCCAAACACCATGCAACTCACTGGGAAACCCACCTATGCAGCCATCCTTACCTCACCCACTCTGCCAGCCCCACAGTCAACTCCAGACCCTAAAACACGATTTGACCTCACACTTGTGCAATCTGATTGCAACAATCCAGTGCTCTCAGGCCTGTGTGATGAGAAGCTACCAGCAACACTGGCAACAGTGGCTTTGGTGAAGTCCATGCAGTTGGGGCATGGAGTAATATGTCAGAAATGGTGGGTGCATCTTCTGCAGCATACAGTGCATTTGCTGTGTGTGCAATGTGAAAATAGAGATGCAGCTCAAATATGGCATCAGGGTAGCAGACAAGGGAAATTCTTTTGCAGAAAATGTCAACGTTGTATTCCCCCACAAGCTCTGAAGATGCTAGTCACTCACCAGGGGACCCAGGGATGCAGGACATCATGTTCCATGTTCGAGGAGGAGTGTGGGGTAGGAAAGTGGAGAATCCGACAAGTAGAATTTCTTCATGATGAGCCATATTCCTGGAACCTGTCTAAAAATTCGGCTATCTGACTAAGATTAGGGTTCTGATTACCCAGTAGATTGGTCTGAAAAGAGGTTGGTAATTATGACCAATCTGGATGTAATATGCTACGCATTGTTTTCGTGCACCTCCCAGACACGAAAAAGCCAACATGAATCTTCCAATTCACCTGATTCTGATCTGCATATCTGTGACCCACCTGTGATACCAACTCCCTGCAGCTCCGCTCTTTCACAAACAAGTTCTGACTGATTAGTAGTCACAATTCTTGTTCCTTGATACAAATCATGAAGCGAGAATGACATTTGGGAGTGCCTGAAGCCAAAATCATGAGTCAGTGTTTTTTTTGCTGCAATGTTTTCTCTCTCATTAACCAGAATGACCACATCATCACTCACCCCTCGACACTCCAACAGATTGAACTCCTCTCTCTCCCATGGAAAATTCAGCAAACTAAAACACACATGTCTATAGTTCTCTTCTTTACAGATGCTCAAGTTGCCAATAGCTACCTCAGCCACCACATTGCATTCCGAGGTCACCTCCACCCAACAACCAAATTCCTATGTTGCCCACCACAATGCTATAATTGTCATCAATTTGGTCACTTTGCATGGCTCTGAAAGAGGACAACATCTTGTGGACAATGCTTAGGCAAACATATAACACGAGATTGCCTTTTCCCCAATGAAGAAAAATGCGACAAACCCATACTGTGTCAACACATCACACTGAGATGTGCTGTCTGCACAGGAGCTCATGCAGCAACAAGCCAGGAATGTCCAATGTGCAAGGCAGCCCTGGACTGCCATGCGTGAAAACTTGCTGAGGAAGGTCCCCTTTTTGAGGCCTAATCCAGCCAACCACACACTCTAAACTAGCTGCACCTGACCACTGCTTGACACCCTAATCCCTGAAGTGTGATGTTTCTGCAAAACACTTTGACCAAAATACCCTTTGCACTGTCACTCCTGGCCCACTCATTTTGGACTGGACATGAGCCATCTGTGATGTTTATGCAACTTGCTGGCACACCACAGAAATGAATGGGGTCTTGTTTTCCCCTACACTCACAAAACCCAGTTGTCATATCTCCTCATATCATGTATTCTATCTGCCACAGTTCCTAGTAGATAACTATCTCTCACACAGTACCATTGTTTTGTAGTTAGAGTGCATCATAAGCGCTTATGCTTCGAGCACTATAATTGAATCTCTCTCTCTCTCTCTCTCTCTCTCTCTCCCCCTCGCCCCCACCGTTCCATCATGGGTATGGGTACAGGTACCCATGGGTTCAATGGGTATTGTTTTTACCCACCACCCACAATGGGTATTGTTCTTACCTGCCACCCACAATGGGTATAAATTTACCTAATACTGAAATCAATATATTTTCATATTATAAAAAATCAGAATTTATTAAATATTACCTGTAATAGACATTCTGTTAGACCCAATGAAGTATTTGGCTGCTGATATAATCGAAGTTCTGTGCTAACCTGGCTGACATAATCGAAATTCCATTCTAACTGGCTGATATAATCGAAGTTCTCCACTGGCAATTTTTCTGAGTGTATTATATCACCACCTGGCCTAGCTTGCTCCAGGACACCAGGTAATGGCTCACATGTGCTGCTGCAGTGTGCAATGTGGTGGCACACACCCATATGCCACTGTGGTGTGTAACACAGTGGTGACATATACCAATATGCCACCATGTTATATACCACAGTGGTGCACACCAATATGCTACCATGTTGCACACCATGGCAGCACACACTGATATGTCACTGCATTGCAGGTCACAGCAGCATACACCAATATGCCACTGCATTGCAGGTCATGGTGGTGCACACTGATATGCTGCTGCATTACACACTGCAGCAGCATGCACCTGAGACTTCTGTGATCTCAAAAGGGTGAGAAACCTGCCTCAACCTGCCTTGTGGGTACAGGTTTGGGCTGGGTTGGCCAATCCTGACCCTGACCCATACCTATGCTATGCCTACTCACTACCTGCATGGGTTTCCAATACCCATGCCATTCACTAGCCATAAGGCTACAGTTAAATCACTTATCTGTGCTCAACCAAAGGTTAAGTGTTGGACCCTACACTTGCCTGTTTAGGACTCAAACATTGTATTCTCCTCCTACTATAAACCTGAGGCCACAGGTGATGAGATTATGAGCAAATACAGTAGGATTGAAGATTTCTTTAGGCAGCTATTTTATTTATCTCCTCAGTATAGTCAATAACTGAGATGTATATTCGAAAATATACCTATTTTATTTATCTTACAAAAGAAATAAAAGAGAATTAGCCTTAAAGGCTTGTACAATATTTTACACAACTCACCTCCTCAGTATAGTCAATAACTGAGGAGGGAGGCTTTGCGCGGGTCGTGTCTCACCCGCATATACCTTGCAGCCAGCCCTTGACCCTATCGAAGGTTTGAGCCAGGCTGCCGGTTCCAAACCCAGGGAGCTGGCCACGCTAGTCGCGTCGTGCGTGGACAAGCGCCCGTAAGTAGCGTACATAGTAGAACACAAATAACTTCCTCAATAATGAGGATAAAAATACAAAGAAAATGGAGAAAAATAAAGAATCGAAAAGCGCACTGAATGGTACCAAAATCGATATGATAATACAATATATTGAGATTGTCCTCTCAGGGGTGAATGCAAATTTGCACCCAACAACAGGGATGTTCATGTTTTGGAACCCGAGAAGCTGTGACAAAACTTCAGTGTGAACCAAGGCAAGTCAAGTTCTCCAACAAAATACAAGAGGACAACAAAATACACCTGCACAAGCTATTTTAATGGAGAACCCAATTAAGAAATTATACTCTAGAGATTCACATAGTCTGTTATTGCAAGAGTATTACAATAAAGATCTAATGAAATCTCATGTAGCCATGAAAAATGTCTTTATTGATTTTGATCCAGGTCGTTTGTCCAAAGAGAATATTTAAGGGGGGTCTTGTCAGGTGTCTCATTCGTTACATATAGAATCAATAGTTTAAGGATGTTAAACTATTAGTTCTAGACTGGTTTAGGTTTATTTCCACTTTTCTAATTTTTATATGACTTTAGTTTTTGAGGGTAGCTGTCAGAGGAACCCCCGATCATGAACCCTGGCCAGCGCCGACTAGGGAATAGCACGGGTTAGGCTAACCCGCACGGGTCACCGGG
Organism: Chroogomphus rutilus; assembly: GCA_003314275.1. NCBI lineage: Eukaryota > Fungi > Basidiomycota > Agaricomycetes > Boletales > Gomphidiaceae > Chroogomphus > Chroogomphus rutilus. Next base: position 14,797 of record QLPI01009458.1, read on the forward strand.
TCAGGTGCCCCTGGGTTTGGGTGCGGGTCAAGCCGAGAGCACCCGTGACCCGGCCCAACCCGCCCCTCAACTATGTACGCATGCGCATGCACGCGTACGACAC
>QLPI01009461.1:0-48151 GCA_003314275.1 Chroogomphus rutilus
GTTGAAAGACTTTAGTTCATTCATGCCCCATTGATTCCCTGGTTTAGGGAGCCTGATATGATGGGCCATATCTGTACAGGCAGAGTAGTTAGGATTGATAGAAAATTCAAAAGACATGACAGACATACTACTGGATCTGATAATAAGTGTCTATTGAATTGTCCTTCTGGCGTGGTTTTGGTGCATTAAGAGCAAGGGTGCTTCAGGAGTAGTTGATAAGCTAATCTGGTAAACTCGCTCAGTCAGCTTTTCTGTCGCACATACGTCACGTCTCACGTCATCGCTCATAAAAAACTAAACACGACAGCTACAATCCACCCACAGCATGATTAGCTTACCAACTACTCCTGAAGCACCCTTGCTCCTAGTGTACCAAAACACAAGGCACCGGTCTCAGACAATAAAAGTTGTCCAGAAGGGTTTCACAATGAGAATAGATTCTACTAAAATCGCACCTGGGTAACTGAGCCCTGTTTTGCGTTTTCTGACTCTCCCGGGCCCTATCAAACAGGTCCTATCAAACAGGTAGTCTTTACAAGAGTCGTAAAAGAGAGGTCTCAGCATAGGGAATACACGAAGTATCTATCTGCTTGGGCATAGAATGCTCTGTCTGCAGAATGCTCTGTCTGCCAAAGTTCCCACGGAGGTTCTCTTACCCGGTGGCCGATACTAGTCCTCTTCGAACAATGTACTTCGTAGGTCCAGTTGTCATAGCGTTGACAGTAAGTTACGCTCACAACTCTCCATAAGCCATATATAACTGTTGACCTTCAACAGGCTGTCTTTTTGTGGCGTAACGGTCGTACCTGGAAAAATATATTTCTACCGTTGGACCTGCCAGCTGCATACTTTGCAGGCGGGGATGCTCAGTCACAGTGCATAGTAGTGCGGGATACAGTCTCTCAACAGGTCAATTTTTGTGAGGATGCGGTGTTCTGGGACGTTCCTGGCGAAGGAAAGGACACAATAGATCGCAGGCTGATTGTCAGCTGTGATCCCTCTCGGTAAGTATGGATTATCATCTCTCATGTAACCGCATTTATACGGTATGAAAAGTCACCTATGGAACACTGTAATGGCGAGTGTTCTAAATTCCCTTTGTGACAAGACTTGACTGATGCATGGTATCATGGTAGGGACCTCTCCAAAATCCAAACCGCCGAGGAGCATTGTGGGTATATACACCAAACTCTCAGCTTCCGTTTGCCAACGTGGTGTTGCAAGACTATCCCGAACACGCAGACTTCCATCCACTAGGCATAGACATTTTCCCTGGGTCCTCTGCTCAAGATCCTTTCCATTTACTAGTCGTTAACCACCGTCGGGATAACACTACCGTCGAGCAATTTCGAATCTCGCCAGTGGTTCCGTACCGGGCAACATACATTCGTACACTTACCAGTCACCACTTTGTGTCTCCGAATGCAGTCGCTTTCCTGAACTCCTCGACGTTTTACATAACTCAGGACCATCGGTTCACTCGACGCTTGCCTGGTCTTGTTGGAAAAATTCTTCCAATGGTCGAAACACTACTGCTACCGGGGCTTGGATGGGTGAACCACGTTGAGATCCACCCTGACGGTCAGTTGAGCATCAATCACGCTGTTGGTGGCATCGCTTTCGCAAATGGCATTGCGGTCTCCAGAGACAAGTCACGGGTAGCCGTGGCATCTTCCTCCCAGTGTGTCATTCATTTGTATAGTCGCACAGACGATGGCAAATTGAGGTGGAAAGAAAATATCCCATTACCGTTCTTACCAGATAACATCGTATTCGACGACAACGACATATTATTCGCAGCAGGACACCCTAATTTTCCCGCATTATCGGCTGTGGCATATCAGAAGGCGGAGGAGGCTCCTAGCTGGGTTGTCTCCATCACGCCTCGCACCGCGCCGGTGGATGCGGCTACTGCTAAAAAAGAAGATATAAATTCACCTTACCCAGTATCTCATCGCGCACCGTTCTCGTCATCTCATGAGGTGGTGACTGTGTATCAGAGCAACGGGTCTGGATTTTCGACTTCGTCCACCGGCCTGTGGGATGAACGTTCCAAGACCTTTTTCGCGGTGGGCCTATACCAAAATGGTATATTGACTTGCCGAAGATTACCGTAGGCAGCTACACTTGTTGAAGTAAATACAACCAGTTGTCCGTATGTCGGAGACTGAAAGTCTCCTGTCGGGTTGTAAATCGAGAACCGTGTCTGCCACGCGCTTTAACTTGCCCCGCAATCCTGATCTCAGATGGTATCCCATACTTCTTCTGCTATCTCTCCACGGACGAGTAACCCTCGTCCGACCCTTCCCGTACACTATGCTAATCCCAAATTTAGTGAAAGTGCGAGGAGTCGCGCTATAACTGCTGTCTGTGACTGACATTCTTTCCTGCAGTAGATGGGAAGCTTCCCCCCGTAAAGTTTCAAGAAATTTTGCGTGAAGGTCAAACAATAGTGGTTTGTTTTTTTGGTTCACCAATCCGTGATTTTCGCTGATCAGTAGTGTGCATGTAATTTTCGCATCTTACAGGTAGGACGGCTTAAGATTGCAACTGTGCGCCTCATACCCGTGTAACGCGTCGAATGTTTCATATTTATATCTTGATTTTAGCCTACTCACCCTGGACACGCGTTTATTCTCCGTCGATACGATACGGGCGCGATCAGTCTCACCACCATGTTCAAAGCAGCATTCCCTTCTGCTCCCGAAGAGCACGAAAAGGCAGAAGCGGCTTGGGTACGCGCCAATTTTGACGTGTCTGGAGCGAATGGCAGTGCTGGCGCGGACGGCGTACCGAAATTGAGGCTCAATGGCACTTGGGTTGGAGCTGCCCTTGCGCAGTACATCGCCCCTGCATATGGCTTAGGCCATATCTTGACATCTCTTATCGAGGCACGCCCCGATCCCACCCAAGAGTACCGAAAATCCAGTAAAGCGTCACCGAACGTCACTACTCAGAGCGCACCTCCGAACGATGTCATCACACCTTCAGCCCCCAAGCGCCGCCGAGGATCACCCGTGTCTTCAGCAACTCCAGGGACTTCGCTCAATGTATCTGATACCAGGACACTCCCCGTTCGCAGTTCTCCGCGGAAGGCTGCTCGAAGCCCAGCACCTCGATCTACCACGGTATTGATCCAGGACTCTCACACATCTGGCGGTTCTGATGAAACTGTTGTCGAAGAAGCCGAAGAAACTGATGCTCTGGTCCCAGACATGGTGCAAGACATCCAAGAACAGAAAGCTCTAATTGCAGATCTCAAGGCAAAGCGTGATGCTGCCGGCGGCCCTGTTACACCACGCAACAACCCCCGGAAACGCCAAGATGTGGGGACCCCTCCTATTTCTTTCGACTTCAACAAGGAACCGGAAGTCGGAGAGCGAGCAATTAGCGGGAATAAGAGGGTACAGCTCCAGGCGCACCAGAAAGCAGCTGCATGGGGTACTTTGGCTTTTGCGGTTGGACTTGGGGCCGTGTAAGTTCTTATATTGAAGCAGTCGTTCGCTCTTTGACTCTGTCTTTATAGGTCATTAATCCCTAGTTGGCTCCTTTAAATATTTCCTTTGAAGCTATTGCTATTTCTTTGCCATCTTTTGTTGCAATTTGTTTACTCCCTACGGACAGTTCTTGTCCGCCCAGTTAGGATGCGCTCAGTTCAATCCTATGCACCACTGGTTTTATTTTAGGATGCCGTGTACTACAAGCGTGTTTTCCATTTAGTTTCATATTGTGGTGTTACCTCTTGATATGCCTCCTACTGCAGCACTGTTCTTCATCCGAATGTGTTTGTTACTTGTCCTTCTTAGCATGTTCTCAAGGTGCCTGCCTACACTCTAGAGAGTTGAAATATATACAGTTGCTGTATCATTCCATGGCTTACACCAGCCAAGTTATACAAGTATGAGCAATATTCGTAGGGAAATGGCAAACGAGTGATAAGTCGATCGTGTACGGAATATGTCCACGTCTTAAAGTGGCTAATGTCTTACGAATCTAGGTGTCTTCAGATCTAGTCAGCAGTGCAAGACGGGAAGCATCACGTACGTTGCGTCGATTTGTGAAATTTGTGGGAGATCAATAATCAATTTCCGTCTGTAGCCCGAGACGTCGTTCTTTTGACATGGATTTCCTTCAAGATATATAGTTTGGAGATGTTTGAGATGTGCTAGTTGTGGATGAACATTGTGAAGGTTAGGGATGGCATTGTCGTTCAACTAGAGATACATTTAAGAACGTTAGCACAGGTACAGGATGTTTATTGGCTGTCTTACCCAAAGCTCTTCCAGGTCGACTAGATGGGATACGTTCTCCAACGCCTGTATGCGATTGTTACCAGCATCTAGAGTTCGAAGTTTCAACTGTTACAATTGGGTTACCAGTTAGTTGACTGATGTTTGTGAAGGAGACATGCGTTCTGTTCAAGTCCTTCCAATTGAGTTAGGCCATTGTGGCTAAGGTATAGTTCCTCCAGCTCTGACAACTCTTCTAGGCCTTCTATCTTAGTTAATCGATTGGACTGGATTGAAAGGACCCTCAGCCTTTTCAGGGATCCTAAATTCTACGAAGGTATTTTGAGTAAGAGAAGTAAAACACAAGTTGAGATAATAACCTGGAGCTTCGTAATCTTGTTCTTGCCGAGCCAGAGCTCTCGTAAGTTGACCAGGGAGTCCAAGTTCTCAATTGTCTTGAAGATGGACCAAATAAGACATTGCTCGTGCAAGAACTCTCAAACTTACCCGAAGCCTGTTGCCACCAAGTTCGAGACTCTGGAGTGTGGATCCAACGGCATCCAAGTTTTGAATTTGCGATATTTTATTTTGAACAAAGTAGATCGTTTGGATTGAGGACAGCGATGCAAGGGACTCGGGAATCGTTTTGAGAAGGTTGAAAGACAAATCAAGTACGCTACGAGATGCAATCAGCATTATAGTAATACTATACGAGTAAAAAAATAACACACGTGAGTTTCGACAACGTGTTTAATGCTTGACCTACATGTTTGATTTTATTATCGTAGAAATCAAGCTCTTCAAGTTCTTGTAATGGTCTGAAATCATGTGGTTCCAGAACGGAAATAAAATTTTGTCGAAGGCAGACTTTCTTTAAATGCTGAGAGAATCGGGGGAGGTTGAGTGGTGTGCATGAGGTAATACGTGAGTGTACAAGCTCAAGCTCCTAGAACCAACAATAAGCTATGTCCAATGCAAGGCTGAGAAAAAAAAGGACTATGCCTCAGTGTCGTCTGGATAGTCTGCAAGAAAGTCGTCGTCCTCCCCATGCAGGATCTCTCCCTCTTCATCGTCCTCATCTTCAGATTCGCCAACCACAACTCTGGCTGCCTTTCGTGGTAACGGATCGGATACCGTTGGTGGATCTGGATCTAAGGGAATCCCATCTTCTACAACGACAAACTCCTCAGTAGCCTCAGTTTTGGCATCATCAACTTGCACGAAGTGGCTTTCTGTCGTGTCGTTATCTGAAGACATTCCGGTTTGTGACACATGTGACTCAAACTTGAGTCATTGGCACAAACAATATTAATTTGACCGAAGCATAAATACACCCAGTCATCATCATCAACAGCCTCGCATCTCAGAAATCATTAGCCTGTACTAGTTGCATTGGTATTGACATCAATAATACCACTTCATCTATCCCCCTGGCCATATCTTGACCTCTTCGAATCATGTGCGTCGTCGTCGCCATGCCTCGTGTTTCTTCGGTCTGAGCTTTCATTTAGTCCGATTTCTGTGCCACCATTTTGTGCCAAGTTTACACCCGTAACGAGGCCGCCTAGAACTACCCTTCCAACCATCGCTTGCAACTCAGCTTCTGGGTCGCGGCCTTCGGCTTCTGCACGCTGTAAAATAGCATACGCATCTGTGAAAATGGAATTTGTGAGCTGAGACGCTGCCTGATCTGTGCTGTAATTGGAGGGTTGTGCAGGGGGGCAAGTGCCTGGGAGAGGAGCGGACGGGTCTAAGGTATGAAGATATGTTGACACAAAAGGGAACTCTTCAGCGAGATGTTGTGCAGGCTGCGTGAAATATGAATGTTGTTGACTTATGTACCATCTTGTGGAAGTATGAAGCGTACTGTGTTTCCTTCTTGATTCCGACAGTCCAGGCTGGCACCATGCTCTATTAGCCACCGTGCTACGTCAACGCTTTCGACTGTAAAAAGGGGTGTTTCGCCGTCGCCATCTTTGACATTAACGTCTCCTCCTGTCGAACGTGCAATGAACGACGTAAGAACTGTAAAGGAGTAATAAATCGTACCCTTTGATGCCAGATACTCTAAGACCTGGATTTGACCATAAGATGCAGCAGCATGCATAGGTGTATACGTGTGTGGATCTGGTACATTTGGAGAAATACCTAACACACTGTGTCATGGGGTAATACTAACAAATAACATAGATGAACATGCATTCATTTTCGATAAGATACTACTTGAAGATACTGTAAGGCCATAACTAAAGGAAACGGGGAGCAGGCTCACTTGTACTCGAGCGATGTCACCCTCTCCAGCAGCGACCCAGATATTTTTCGATGGAGTTACCACTGGCATGAAATGGTTCCTGTGCCGTGACCCACGTGCACCCATACATTTGACCCCTTCCTCCTTACTACCACTGTGTGTTTCCCCATGGCCCTCCCAGATTACAGTCCGCCTGGGGAACGTCCTCTCTCTCGTACGCAGTCCAAGGCTTTGGCTAATCGACTCCGGTTCACCAACCCTCTTCATACCCATGCCAACTCCTCATCCTACACCCTTCGTACAATCCCAGTCAACGATCCTGATTCCCCCACGACTCCTACAGATCCTCTAGTCCCGTGGCAGATTACACCCTCACAGACTGATCAGTCACGGAATTATGGCTCCACTCCCAGCTCACCTAACTTTTGGCCACGGTCTCCTGGGGTGCCTTCCTTTCCACGTCCGCTTCTTATGAACGCAGCCATCAAGATGGCAGTTTTGTTCATATTGTCTTGTATTTTCCTTGGAGGTACACTGTGGCTCGCTTTGCCAACATTAGAGGAGTAAGTGCTTCCTCCTTGCATGACGCCGCTTACACAACAGCACAGAGCCGACCGGCCCCTTCTTCATATTCCCAAATCTTTCGATCAATTAAAAGCTCTTAATGGACTCCTTAAGAAATACAGAGATATTTACCCCTACCGCATAGTTATATGTTATGTCATAACATATTTATTGCAAGTTTTTGTTTCACTTCGGATTCAGTATTTTTCTGAACATGTTTTTACAGTTTACAAGCATTTTCTTTACCAGGATCGATGTATTTATCTATCCTTGGTGGCGCAGTGTGGGGCGTTGCCCGTGCGATTCCTCTCGCGTGTACGGTACGTTTTTTCATGAAGGGTTCATCATCGAATGGCTAATGAAGTGGAGTCAAGTCTGTGGCAACAGGTGCAACACTCTGCTATCTCATAAGTGCAGCACTTGGCCCTGCACTGTTAGCCATGCCCAAATGGAAAGAGCGCCTTGATCGTTGGGCTGACAAAGTAGATGCCCAGCGTGCTAATTTAATCAGCTTTTTGATCGTTTTACGGTACGTTCACATCTTGAAGGCACGGGGTCCGGTGGTTGTCAACGTCAAGCGACAGCGTCGTATATACCTCGTGTCTCGCTTGACCGGACTATATCAAAGAACTGAAATTCATTTCATGTCTTAGAATTGCACCTCTTCCCCCTCACTGGGTTGTGAATGTCATTTGCCCACATGTTGGAATTGGAATACCAACATTCTGGATATCAACATGGCTAGGTATCTTGGGAGTCACCATCATCCACACTACCATTGGCAGTGGGCTAGACGAAATGACTTCTGCGGATGATTTCCATCTCATCTCTTGGCGTAATTTTTTCGGACTTGCTGCCATCGTCGTTGCAGTGCTTATACCTGTCGGCTTGCGGTATGTCTGGAAGAAAGAGCTTCAGAGCGTCGCACAAGCAGAAGCAGAGGCTGAAGAGCATGATGGTGCAGCAGGAACATTGGAATTGGATAGCGAAGCTCCATTATTCGCGTTCGCAGACGAGGACAATTTAGATGACGATGTTTTGCGATCTGGCCCTGCTACTGTGGTGAAGGACGAGACAACAACTGTCCTTGGCAATGGAGTTGATAGCAATGCCCGCTTAGTGTTGATGCAAGACGACGAAGAGGAAGGAGTGTTCCAGCCAGAGGTTGGAAACTCGGACGTCGAGGACATTATTCCGGTCCAAGGCCTGGTTAGGAGAGAACTTTGATCTTGGTGACCTTTTACGTGGTCTTGACCCTAATAGTGTATAATATAACTATAGACAAAAGCCAGATGGCAATCGCTTGTGAACCGACAACCATTTCTGGAGGCAAGCTGGAGCCCAGAAAGAAACTATGCTCAAGCTTTGCCGCACGCAAACCTTGACGCTACGCATGAGTTTTGCTCTTGCGGAACTAGGCGCGGATGGCTTGATATCAAGGAAGCGAGAGGCAATTTGTAAGGGCGCCAGGGCCATCGAGGACATGCTATACTCATTATTATTATGGCTACGCAGCATCTGTTGCTTGAGGTAAATAAACCTAAAGTGTGTGGCCAGTTGCAATATCCGTCGGACCCTCGGACTTGCTTGTATTAGTGGAGGAGGATGTTCTTCTACGGGCGCATCTAAATTCAAAGTCAAAGAACATGCGACAGCTTTCATACATAGGTTGGGACAGAAGTCTCCTTTGTGAGCCTTGAGACCAGTTTTACTCGGCAGATGCCGGTCCGCGACTGATTCAAAGTCCGCCCCTGAGCTTGCAAAAACACACACTTGCCAGTTTTCGTTCCTTGCTGTCACCTGCTTTTGACCATCACCATCGTCACCCCACTGTCGTTGTTGACGAGCATGACCCATATCCTTGCCCACCATCCCGATCTTGCTACAGTACAGGGGCACCCACCGTCATTAGGAGACGCTACTCCGCCGGCACCTCCCGCTCCAACTAGGAAGCGCAAAGCCAAGGCCGATGGAGACGCAGAACCCTCTGGCTCGGAGCCCAGACGTTTGAGAAGATCGCATGAAGCCTGTGCTCGCTGTAGATCTAAAAAGATCAAAGTATATCCCCACCGCCACCCGTGCTTGATCCATCACTCACCATTCTCCAGTGTGATTCCAAACACCCCAGATGCACTGCATGCACAAACGCAGGAACAGGCTGCCACCAAGAGGATAGGCATCGACAAACGCTTACCCCTCGTGGACACACGGAGAAGATCGAGAGACAACTTGCTCAATGCGAAGCCCTCCTCAAAAGACGTATTGAAGGCTTTCACCTTGACAGTCTCGATGAATTTATGGTTCGCGATGGCCTCGATCCTGACGTGACCCCTTCTGTACCCCCAGGGTTTGTACCATACTCACATTCAGGCTCCAGCGGGTTCGTTTTTTTTTTTTTTTTTGATATTTAACCTGCACTTTACTTATCCCATTTCAGTCCTCCCCCTCCGTCAGGCATGTACTCCTAATTTATTCTCCAGCCCTTGCCTTACCATCCTATAGCATTTCCCATGAATGGTATGCATTATCCAGGTCCACCTCCTGGTTCAGTCTATGGTGTGCCTAATGGTGCTCCATATGCCCCCGTCTATGTACCGCATATTCATCCTGCCTTCCAACACACTCAGCATATAGGGCCACAGATACAGCAACATTCACCAGTTGCCCCCGCCTCTTCCCCAAGCAGCAATAGTACGGCCGCTGGTGACATCAAAGGTCAAGATCCTCAGTCGAATGACATGTCAAGCACGTCTGCTTTGGCCAAAAACTTTGGCGTTTCAGCCGCCATTGTCAATGATCTTAAGCTGGGTGAGAGTACCTGTAAGGTTGAGATGTTATAATGTTGTTTAATCTAAATACGTGCGTCAAAGGCACAAGCGCCATGGACCGCGAGGATCTTGCGGTTGGTGCACTACATTCAGGAAGAGACCGCGAGGTCACCGTTGACTCGGCGCCGCGCCAACCAAACCATTGGATTCCTATACCCGTACGTCGAGGAAGTGTTGTCCTTAGCGTCAACTCACCTCAAATACGCCCCTTGGCCTTTATGAGCATATGGCTTCCACGCGACCGGTCGATGGTTAATAGGATAGTTGACATCTACTTCAACCGTCTCAATTTTCATCGTCCGGTATTTCCCCGTGACGAATTCAAAGCAACCCTTGACGCGTTGTACACCGCTAACGTGCACCATGACCCTGGGTTTATTTGCAGTGTCTATATTGTCCTAGCACTAGGAACCCTTTCAGAGATGAATCATCGTGCTTGCTCTTTGGATGTTCAAGAGGGGAAGGAATCACCACGAGCTGCCAGAAATCTGATGCCAGAGGACTGGCCTGAACACGAAGAATTTTTCGACCGCGCACTTGCAGTCAAACCGGACTTACGTGTGACAGTTACAAGTTTGCAGGCTTTGATATTGTTGCAGTGGTACCTATACACTGAAGTGCGTCCTTTGAAGTTGTTTGACTGCGTATATACTCACTCATTTTGGTATAATAGCGTCAGGGACGTTCTCTCTGGCGTTTAGTTGGTGGCCTTGTGCGCCTCGCAGTCGAATTGGGTCTGCACCATGATCCGTTTGTGCAACGCAAGACGTTCTCTCCACAAGAGTGCGAACTTCGTGTGCGTTTATGGGCCATTGTCATGGTACACGACCGCGGCACTTCCCTTCTATTGGGCCGCCCACTAGCAATATCACCGGCTGATTCCAATACACCACATCCGAAACCGACATCGGAGTTCTCCGAACACTTTGCATGTTCCTCGCCCGTTGCCGATATACAAGCAGACATTATTAACTCCTTGTATGGACCAAATAAGCAATCACCCGACGTTATTTGGAGACATGCAACTAGAATTATAAAAGCTATTGGTGATTGTCAGGCCGCCCTTCCTCCACATTATCAAAGATATTACTCTGGGACCGCGCACTGGACCGATGAGGAACGCAGACAGCTTGTGGCTGACATTACAGAGGATCAGGGACTTACCATGCTCAAGATAGGCATTGCAAGGATCTTATTGCTGCGTGCACTATTCAGCTCGAAGGAACTGAGTTTTGAAAGGAGGAGTAAGGCACTGGACGACGGTCAGCTTCTATTATACAGCTAGTCAGGCCGTGACTGACGACGACTTGCAGCCATCGTGACATCACATAATATTATCATTGTCCACAATGAAATGATACGATTTCCCGACATTGCATTCTTTGTGTCACCAATTCCACTGCACATTGCTGCCATGGTTATTCTCTACGGGCACATGTCTAGTTGCAAGATGCTCTCGCGACAACAAGCGCTTGAAGACGTATGGATGGCGCTAGATATGCTTCCCCGATTCCGATGGCGGTGGGAACGAAAAGACCTCAACGGCGGCCATCCATTGATCGCGAAGCTTGCCGAAAAGGTGTTCGACGCACCTCTTCATCAAGCAGGTCCTACTTCTCGCCCCATGCTCATACCGGAGCTGGATTGGAACACGACCATATCGGAAGGCTCTGCCACACCCGGCAGTCCGATGGTCGCTACACCTTCCACCACTACTGCGAGCACGAATAGCTATCAACCTACGGGCCCAGGACCGTTCTGTGGACCCCGTGGGGCAGTGAAACTTCAGGAAAGCTTAGCGGAGGTCCCTCCACAATGGTTCTACCCTCTCCCTCATGAGCAACCACCGATAGAAGGCACACCACAATCGCGTGGACCCGTTGGCCCACACTCCACTACTAGCAACGGCTACGCGCCTCTGGGGACGATTGGGTGCGCACCTAGTCAAGAGAGTTACGTGCAGGAAGAGAAGGATGCACCGGTACCGCACGGTGCGACTCCGCAGATGGAAATCTGGATGAACATGGTAAGTGCTGGGATCATTAACGCTTGACGGTCACAAGCTGTGCCTGCGCTGGTGTCAAGGACCGGAACATGATTACTAACTGGCCCGGGCTATTTTGTTTGTTTTTCCCTAGATCGATCAACAGGGCATCGGACCGTTCATGCATACACGGGTATAGGATCGCGCCTACATGTTGGCCAGTGCCCTGTTACCGAAACATACCCACCTCTAGCCCGTGTTTGTTATTCTTTTGTTGTCTCTCACTTTATGCTTCCCGTTGCTACCGCTATTTTTGATAGTCCCGACTGTTGATGTGCCGATAGTCTTGAATCTGTGTATTTTTTACGAGACCGAAAAATACGACTTGTTCTCATGAGAGAGAGAGAGAGAGATCAATTAGAGTGCTCGAAGTGCATTATGGTGCACTAATTATTTATGTAGTGTACACTTCTTGCTCCCAAAGTGTGTTTGTAAGTAATGTGCTACAATGTTTTAAAGAAGGTTCTGCTGTGAACAAGCCCAGCCTAGTGAGCCAAGACAAACATGACTTGGCTTCAACATACTTGCATTGCACCCTCTCACCTGCTCTGTCACTGTATTTTGGAGGATATTTGGTAGAGGTCCAAGAATATCAGGACCAAACATGGATAACAGACTTGGAGACAGACTTAGCATATGCATTGCCTAAGTTGATATTCTTGTTAAAACAAACAAACAAATGTTCTATGCCAAAAGTATATCTGGATGCCTATCTGCAGAAGTATATTCCCACATCCTGTAGTGGTGGAATCTTTACTGGTTTACCACTCACTACAGGTACAAGTACCCCATGTACATCAATAACTGATAGACACTAGAATAACTTAACAGTTTACCACTCACTATAGTGCATGCCTCAATGAGATTACATTTTTATTGGGTTATGGGCTCCAGTCAAAAGTAAAAAATTTAACCTTATCAAAACTGTACTCAATTTTCATCCAATTCATTGACAAGCAGCCTCTATGGTGCACATCACTTAGTCACTACAACTTTATAACAGCCGCCAAATTGGGGAGTGGCGACCTCAGATCCAGCGCTTAGCTGGCACTCTGCAAGGGGAGAGGGGGGTACCCAGTACCGAGTGAGTTGTACACTTAAGATGTAGGTCTATACAGTCGTCATATCTGTTACGATATGAGAAAGGACGTAATCATAATATATTTAATCTCCCAAAGGTGAGACAATGGTGAGGTTCTGATTAGGGCTTGGCTTCAACGTATTGCGTTGCACCCACTAGACTGCACAGTCCCCAATTTTGTAAGGGCGAGACAGAACAGAAGTGAACAGAGGAACCTTAGTCAAAATCAAGATTGATTTTCTGACTGAAGACTGAACTATGAGTACAAGATCTTTCTTACTAAGGTAGAAGACAAACAGTTTCCACTACATCATGTGACTCAAGTGTGACATCCACTATTTTGCACAAGGATCTGGCAACATGGACAAAAAAATTATTCTAAGACCACAGATCAATGCCATAGAACGTGGAACTTGGGAAGATTGGGTAACTGGGGGTGAAAATGCGAGGAATGCCTTTGATGACTTGGATGGAGAAGGGGAAGTAGAGATAGGCTTGTAGAATAGGATTTAATGATAAATAGAATGTGAATTTGAAGTTCGGAATAGAGTTGGAATGGAATAAGGAGTGATGAAATGGAAACTGAGGATTTGAACTTGAAAATGGAAAGAAGAAGCTGAATTGCAAGTTGAATTGAGTGAATTGGAATTGAGGATTTTTTTTGAACTTGAAAACAGAGTGAACGGAACTGAAATGCGAGAGTGATAATGAATGGAATGAGTGAGAGTGAATGGAAGAGAAATTGCAAGGTGCTTATGGAATGGGTAATGGTCTAGGTTTATCTGGATATGACTTGTGAAAGTCTTGAACGAGTTCTGAAGCGTGGTTGAGTTCTGTTGCAAGGAGCCATGAAGTTTCTTCATCTGTGCCCTCATATCCTGCCCACCACACTAAGTACAACAGCCTACATGCCATACATTGATTATCAATTTTTGAGTCAAGGATCTCAGATATCTCAAATTTGGGTTTGCCATCGATTATGACTGGGGGCGGAGGAGGTTGAATGTGATTAGGAATGGGATTAGAAGTGGCTGGCTCAAGTATTGAAACATGGAATACAGGATGTACTGCGTTCATGTAGCCTGGGAGTTTCAGAGTAACAGAGTGAGTACCGGGACGTGCAATGATTTCAAATGGACCAAAAACTTCTCAGCTAGCTTTTTCGCAGGATGGGTGGTCCTGAGAAATTTGGCTTTGATAAATGTGAGACTGCCAATGGCAAAGTCTGGGGATGGGAGTCATTTGGCATCAGCTGAGGATTGGTACATTTGTTGAGCATCGAGGATGTTGGTTCAAAGTTGCTGGTGCAACTCGTCCAGGTCGACTATGAAGTCTTGCGCTCGTGATGAAGCGAGATCACGTTCAGGATGAATAGCGAGATTGGGATGATAGCCTTTGTTGGCAAAGAAAGGCGAGATTCCAGTGGTGGCACTGGGAGCATTGTTATAGGCGAACTCTGCGAGGGGTAATAGTAGGGCCCAGTTGTCTTGTTGATAGTTGCAATAGATGCGGAGGTACTGTTCTAATGTCTGATTAGTACGCTCGGTCTGGCCATCGCCTTCTGGGTGATAGCCTGAGGTGAAATGTAACTTCATGTCAAGGGCCTTCCCGAGAGAATGCCAGAAGTGGGACACGAATTCCGAGCCTCTATCTGAAGTGACGTGAGAAGGAATGCCGTGTTTGGAGAATATGTGAAGTACAAAGAGTTCTGCAAGCTGAGAGGAAGTGATGGTGACGGAAGTAGGAATGAAGATAGACTGTTTGGTGAAGTGGTTGACTATGACTAGGATGGCCGTGAATCCTGAGGACGTGGGGAGCTGCTCAATGAAGTCCATGGATATCGAGTTCCAGGGTTTGTCCGATACTGGAAGCTGTTTGAGTAATCCATATGGCTTGTGACTGCAATTTATTCCGCATACACGTCCTGCAGGACTTGCAGTAGTCTTTAACAAATGAGTGCATGCCAGGCCAATTGTAGTCACATCTGATGAGGTCTATGGTTTTGTTAATTCTGAAGTGTCCAGAAAGAATGTGATCATGCTTATGTTGTAACATGCATAAGCATAAGTCTTGGGCCTCGGGAACATAGATGTGATCGTCGAATAGCAACAGACCATTGGAATTAGTCTGCCACTTTGGGTCATTGTTATTCGCGAGGTGTTTCTGGGCTAAGGAGTCGGAGGGAAGATGGAGTCTGATGTTATTCAGGATACGCTCGGTGTCCATAAGAGTCGAGGCCCTCAGTACTGGTTTGACGAGGCTCATGGCTCAAAGGGATGTGGTCAACTAATGTTGAGAGAAGATGGGTCGAAGGTTCTGGGGATTAATGGTGACGTAGTCGCTCATCCCCTCCTTAAGGTAGACGTCCCATCATTTCGTGAGCGAATCAGGCTTAGTGCCCAAACGACCTGGTCTGAAACGGATGACAAGATTAAAGTGAGAGAGGTATTCTGACCACCTAGCTTGACGTCTAGTCAACAACTTGGTCGTATAAAAGTACTCCAAGTTCTTATGATTGGTGATGACATTGACAGGGTTGCTGGAACCTTCTAAGTAATGACACCACTTTTGCAAAGCTTCGAAAATTGCGAGCAGTTCTTTGTTGTGAATGCCATAATTGAGTTCTGGAGAGGTGAAAGTTCAGGAATGAAATGGGACAGGGTGAAGCTCGCCATCTAGGGAGTGTTGGTAGAGTATAGCTGCTAAAGCATAATCTGACGCATCTGTCTCCACAATCAAGGGCAAATCAGGAGTCCAATGAGTTAAAATGGGGGCAGACGTGAATGCCAGTTTTAGCTTATTAAACACATCTCTACACTCCTCACTCCAGTTCCAAGCCAGAGCTTTGCGAGTGAGTCGAGTAAGAGGAGTCATAATAGAGGAATAGTTGAAAATGAATCTCCGATAGAAGTTCACAAATCCAAGGAATGATTGGATGTCTTTGACTTTACGCAGCTTGGGCCATTGAGTGAGGCATTTGACTTTGTCTTCCAACATCATAAGACCCTCAGGTGAGAGGATATATCCAAGGTATTTGACAGACGTTTGGTGGAAGCAACATTTGTCTTCTCGAGCATACAAGTTGTGTTTGCATAAACATCGTAGAACTTTGCGAACGTGTTCGATATGTGAGGATTCATCATTGGAGTAGATGAGGATGTTTTCCAAATAGACTATGGTGCAGTTGTCTAAAAGGTTGCCAAAAATATCGTTCATGAAGCGCTGAAATGCAGCAGGGGTGTTAGAAAGTCCAAAAGGCATGACAAGCCACTCAAAGGATCTATAACATGTCCTAAAGGCTGTCTTCCATTCGTCCCCTTCTGCAATTCAAACGAGGTGATAGAATGTCTGAGGTCGATTTTAGTGTATATAAAGGTGTCTAAGAGGTCGGAAATAAGGGGAAGTGGATAACGGTCCTTCTTTGTGATTCTGTTTAGACCACGAAAGTCTACACAGAGCTGCAGGGAGCCGTCCTTCTTGCGTACGAATAGTACTGGTGTGCTGTGTGACGAACGTGAGGGTCGAATGAAGCCCATGTTGAGATGTTCGTCGATGAAGTCTCATAGTGATTGGAGTTTGGATACTGAGAAAGAATAAATGGGACCAAGAGGGGGTGAAGTGCCGTCCTCAAGGTTGATCTTGAGATTGTAGGGTCTATGGGGAGCTAAAGTATTACCGTGCTGTTTACTAAAGACATCAGCGAAGTCATGATAGAATTCTAGAACATACTGTTTAATGCTATCCAGGTTGTCTGAAGAGTCAACCATAGTGGAGCCTCGAGCATATTTGTCAAGATCTGCGAGGTTAAGTTGAAAGGCCTGCGAACCTTCTAGTTTCCAGGCACGAACAAATGCTTCTGCATTAACTAGGGCTATCTGTGAAGCCTTCAACTTTGGAGATGGCGATGGATTGCTAGGAAGCGGGGTGCTGGACTGTGAAGCAGCAGTTGAGGCCTCAGGTGCTGGAATGGTGGTTGGTTTTGTAGACTTGAAGGTTATACTGCCCAATACCCAGTCAATCGATGGATTGTAGTGGGTGAGCCAGTTGAAGCCAAGTACTGCGGAGCAACTGCCGTCCAACATTGTCACATAGAAGGTGACATTCTGAAGTTCACCAGTCAGAAATTGGATCGGAATTGTCATAGTCTGAGTAATGACAGAATTAGTAGAACCGTCAAATAATTTCAATGGAATAGCAGGAACTGAATTAGTAGGCAAAGAATATTTCTGCACAACTCATGATTCAATAAAGCAGTCTGAAGAACCACAATCTAAGAGTGTAACAAGAGGAAGTTCGGAAATAAGAGAATAAGACAGATTAAGTATAAGCGAAGTTTTCGAAGTTTCAGAAGTAGAAGATATGCAAGAAATAGCAGAATTAGAAGAAAGGGCATTCAAGAGCAGCACCTGACAGAGGCTAACGCAATCCTCAGCTCATGCATTTCTGAGGTTGCAGCTCATTTTTTTGACTCTGTCACCGTGTTGTCTTTGGCATTGGTGTTAGACGTGCTTGCCTTGGTCATGCAAGCTTTTGTCATTTTCTTATTGTTGGAGTTGTTGAATTTGGTGCTAGAAGAAGAAGTCTATGAGGATTGGGAATTGGATTTGGGGCAGTCCTTGACCATGTGACCTTTTGAAGCACACAAGAGACAAAGTCCTGCGTCGATTCGCCTTTGACATTCTTCAGGCAATAGCTTCCCATCTTTTCCGAGCTTGGACGCAATGTCGTTAGCATTGTTGTTATTGTTGGAAGACTTATTGTTGCTGTTCTTCTTCCCCCCCTTCTTACTCTTCTTGTTGTTGGAGTTATTGGAGTTGGAAGAAGACTGATGGTTGTTGTTGTTGTTGGAGTTGGATTTGGACAAGTGTCGAGTCCACGTACCGAGACCCATCTGCCGGCAGTGCCAACCGAGCAATCATCCTATATCCACGACCAAGTGCCTGCATCACATGCATAACACTTGGTGCGCCGGTCCTGGCTCGGCACATCTGCCATTCACACTCCTCGGTCTGTTTCACCTCAGGACTTCCTGTCCTTGTATTATCCTCGGACATGACCCCATTGTATTATACTCGGCCACTCCCTATTGTCCCATCTTGAGTCACGATCCTATTATCCTGTCTTTTATTGTTTTATCCCTGCTTTGCATTCCTTGTTCTAATTTTGTTCGTTGTGGACAATGACCACATGCTCTGCATACCTTGTTGTCCCACATTCCTTATTCCACATGTCGCTTCTTAACCTATATAAGTAGGACATGCATGTACATATTTCCTCATTCTGGGTATTGACTAGGCTTAGGCCCTTCTACCTTCTTCTCTTCTGTTAAAGTCCTCGACTTGGGCCGGCATCCTCAGCATCCCCCCGAGTGTCTGTCTGTTGCAAATACAGTGGCACGCACAGCAAGTAGGGCGCAACACACGAGTATGTTGAAGCCAACGCCACTACTCTTGGCCTGCAGGACTTGGCCATAGTCTGCCTGACCTTTTGACAACACCCCTCGGCAGTACCGAAGTCTGTCAGTAACCGACACTTGACAACAAGGACCTGTTCGGCTTTGAAGGATTTCCGAAGTTGTCAAACTCCTTGCATTCCCAGTATCTGCTGTCAATCTCGAGTGAATATTGTCTGAGTTCAGCGAGAGTTTTGAAACGAGGGAAGTTAAGGAGGCTGTCCTTGATACATCTGGCCAACCCCTTGTAGGCCGCATGTGTGAGGGCAGCGTCGTTCCACTGAGTACAAGTGGAGGCTCTGGCAAAGTCGATCAAGTATCGTGCTGCACGATGGTTGTCCTTCATAACTATCTTGCTGAGCTCAATTTCTGCTTGCGCAGCACTGTTGAATGGGCCGAAGTTGGTCTCCAGCTCTTGATGAAAGTCCTTCTACACCTTAAGCCAACTAGGCTCAGGCTGGATCTCGCCAAGAATAGCGGGTTTGAAATATTGGAGCATGGGGCCTGTGAGGTACGAGATGGCATATTGGACCTTTGACGCATCCATCAAGAATGCAGACGGACGGTCTCGAAAGTTCAGCACGCATTGTAAAAAGAATGTGTGAAGCTTAGCTTGGTTGGTACCGTCGTGAACCTTGGGCTCGTGAACCTTGGCATGGTGACCAGGGTTTAGAGAAGATCTAGGAGGCTATTGGGCTAGTTGATCAACGAGAGCCTTGACAATTTTGTCTGAACTGGAAGAGGAATTAAGGGTCGGATTATAATTAAGAGTCGGATTAGGATTAGAAACATGAGTGGGGTTTGGATTTAAAACTTGGACAGGGTTTGGATTTGGCTCGTCGTTGTCGTTATCGTCGAGTGGGTTTTCTTCATCATCGTCCTCAGGTTCAGGAGGAGTGTTCCCTCCTGATGGGCCAGCTTTGCAAATTGAAGGTTGTTCTGACAGCCGTCGAAGTGAGGAAATCTCCTGCAACTGACTAGGGACTTCTACAATGAAAGGTAAACTGCGAGTAGTAGAGCGGGTGTTCATGATAGTCGTGATATGTGAAGATGAAGTGCGATGAAGTGTGGTAGTCAGAAAATACTGTTACAATGATGAAAAAGGACGTAATTGTAATATATATTTAATCTCCCAAAGGCAAGACAATGGCGAGGTTCTGATTGGGGCTTGCCTTCAATGTATTGCATTGCACCCACTAGACCGCACAGTCCCCAATTTTGTAAGGGCGAGACAGAACAGAAGTGAACAGAGGAACCTTAGTCAAAATCAAGATTGATTTTCTGACTGAAGACTGAACTATGAGTACAAGATCTTTTATACTACTTTCTAATCTATTAGAAGTCGAATGGATTCCTATAATAGAATGAGAAAGCTGAGGGTCATGAAAAGCCAGAAACAGAAATACTACATCCCAAATAATGATTTCCTCCATGACATTGCAGAGTGATGTGTCACTCGGATTCCCAATGAAGTTATCCTAAGGAACGTAATAGCAGATCGGTGTAAAGCCCACAATACCATGCTCTGATTTACTCGCCAGTACCAACCAACCGACCCTTACCCATATCATCCCTCACCAGTGTGTGGCCTCGGCTTGGTACATTCGGTTCATCATTTGGTTCATCATCTCTATCCCACCCTTCTATTCTTTATCATTCTTTTATTCCCTGTCCTTCCCCTTGCCTGTTTACCCTCAGGACACTCACTATTTGTTGCCACTCGGCAGTGGCCCTATTGTTTTATGTTTCGGCCACTCCCATTGTTCTATTCTCACTCACTCTTTTGTCCTCGGCCATACTTTATTGTTCTATTATCATCCACATTCCTTGTTCTATTCTTGATCATTGTGGACAATACCTCCACATGATTCTTCATACCTTATTGTTCTCCATTCCTTGTGCCACTCTGTTCCACATCTCACTTATTAGCCTATATAAGTAGCCAATGTATGTAGATGGTTCTTCGTTCTGGAAATCAACTAGGTTTACACCTTCTTGTCCTCCCTTCCCCTGTCCCAAGTCCTTTACCTGGGCTGACACTCTCAGCACTCTCCTGGGTATCCCTCTGTCCCAAATCGGTGGCACACATGGGAAGTAGGGCGCAATGCACGAGCACGTTAAAGCCATGCCACTATTCCCGGCCTGCAGGACTTGGCCACTCCTTGGCATTCCCGGAGCCTGACAATCGGACATAAAGGACTGAGTGGAATTGCGAACAGTTGAAAATGAAATGAAACATAATGAAAGATATTAAACGTAAATGAGGACAGAATGGAATAGCGAGCATATGGAATGTGATGTAAATGAGTGGAGTGAATTGACAGGTGCACATGACGCCAAGACGGATACACGAGGTGTATATAGTCTGTAGGCTGAGGATGTTATGTTGAATAGCGAGCTGGGCTGAGTGGGCTGAATTGAATAGTCAGCTTGCCGGTGTACAGTTCCTGACAGAACCATAAGCTGGTAACCCGAGAGCTGTGACAAAACTTTGGTGTGAAGAAAGTCCAATCAAGTTCTCTGACAAGATGACAGCAAGCTAATGCCTGTCCGGGCTGATGTCCAAAAAGAATTGTTTAGAGGGGGCCTTGGCAGGTGACTTGTCAATTACATGTAGGAATAATAGTTTATGTTCGTGAACTATTATTCTACCCTTGCCTAGGATTATTTCCACAGATGTCCTATAAGATCTAGTTTAGTTCTTTTATGATGTTTTTACATACCTTTTATATTTTGTCCAAGAAACCTTCCATCACATAAAAGGGTCAAGATCTATTCCACTGTTAAATCCATGTGTCGGTGCTTAGCTAGGGACTTCCGGAAGGGTTTTCAGAGGGTTCCAAAAGGGTTCCAAAGGGGGAGTTCATATTCCGAGGGTGGGGGTGAAGGATCGGAATTGGGATTGGAATCGGAGTGGATGGAAGTTGGGAACGCCGGGGGTCTTGGGACTGTTCACGGTATAGGGTAGTACGAGTGGTTCAAGGTCGTGGGGACTTGGCTTCAACTTATATATTACGCCCTCCTCGATCATCTGTCCCTAATTTCGGAGAGTCGGAAAGTTTACCGGAACCTAATCAGAAACTACGACACAAAATTAAGTCGATATTTGTACTGGCGAATAGTCCAGTCAACTGGTGGCTTATATACATGTATCTAGTTCTTGTACTATCTTTTTACCGAGTAAAGACAAGGGGGGGAAGAGAGTATAAGGGGCAATATAAAACAAAGAACAAGGAGTGAGGTACACAATGATCCTGTGCATCATCTATCAAAGGAACAGAACCTTGACTTCAGAGTCTTCGGAGGTTTGGAATCGCAGAATCTCGGAATATATGTCGGACATCCGGAAATCGGATATTCAGGCTTTGAGCGATCGGAAAGGTCCCAGAAACAGCGCGGGT
The DNA here is from genome assembly GCA_003314275.1 of Chroogomphus rutilus. Lineage (NCBI taxonomy): Eukaryota > Fungi > Basidiomycota > Agaricomycetes > Boletales > Gomphidiaceae > Chroogomphus > Chroogomphus rutilus. Next base: position 21,851 of record QLPI01009461.1, read on the forward strand.
GGTTGTGGGGTTTAATGTGGGTTTGTTTCGCGGCATAGGCCATAACATCCACAAACAAACCTCTGTTGATAAGTCTTAGTAGTTGGCAACCTACTTAAGAGAGTGCTGGTAGTACTAGATAATCCAGCAGATTATGGGTGAAGATAAGATTGATTGCTTTCCGCTACCAAACTAGTCTCTATATATACTAATTCTAAGCTGATTATGTAACTCCCCAATAAGGCAAGACCTTCCTGAAATTAGTGGAAGGGTGTGGAAAGGAATAGAAGGTCCTGGAAGCCTGTGGCAGTTACGAGTCACCCTATAGTCATGAATGAGTTATGTTCCCACAGCTAGTAGTCTTGTGACTGGTCAAGTCATGAAATATTAATAGTAAGTAAGCTGAGCTTCTGGGCTGACCTAAAGTGTAATAGCTATTACCTAAGCCCAGGAATTTGTTGTACAATTAAGTCTTGAGAGCTTGAGCCAGCAGTTTGGCACCATTTTCCATGTATAAGTATTTGGCACCTGGCTATGGGTCCTTGTGGGTCCAAATAGAAATAAGCAAAAAATATAAGTGAAGTATTTCCTTGGGCTTTGAAGAGCTTGATAGTTTAAGAGTTAATTACTTTGAGTAATTCACTCTTAAATGGCCAGCCAAAATTATTATATTTTTTTGGTAGTCAATTCAAGATTGATTTGTTGAGTTATTGTCTGAGTGAAAGAGGTTTGGAATCCTTTGTACTGATCCTGGTCTGATGGCCCTTCATATCTACTAGAGAATTCCTCATTCCCATACAAGGCTCCACTATGGTTGATTCCTCCAATAACCTGGATAGCATTAAACAGCATGTTCCAGAATTCTATCATGACTTCACTGATGTCTTTAGTAAACAGCACGGTAATACACTAGCATCTCATAGACCCTACAATCTCAAGATCAACCTCGAGGATGGCACTTTTCCCCCTCTTGGTCCCATTTATTCCCTCTCAGTATCCAAACTCCAATCCCTTTGAGGATTCATCAATGAATACCTCAACATGGGTTTCATTCGACCCTTGCATTTGTCACATGGTATGCCAATGCTATTTGTACATAAGAAGGATGACTCCCTGCAACTCTATGTAGACTTTTGTGGTCTAAACAGAATTGGAGCGATTGGAAGTGGACGTGTTTGCCTTTGAAGGATTTTCAAAGTTGTCATACTCCTTGCATTCCCAGTACCTGCTGTCAATCTCAAGTGAAAACTGTCTGAGTTCAGTGAGAGTTTTGAAACAAGGGAAGTTAAGGAGGCTGTCCTTGATATGTCTGGCCAACCCCTTGTATGCCGCATGTGCAAGGGCAGCATCATTCCACTAGTGTAAGTGGAGGCTCTGGCAAAGTCGATGAAGTATCATGCCACACAATGGGTGTCCTTCATGACTATCTTGCCGAGCTCAATTTCTGCTTGTGCAGCGCTGTTGAATGGACCAAAGTTGGTCTCTAGCTCTTGACAAAAATCCCTCCAGACCTTAAGCCAGCTAGGCTCAGGCTGGATTTTGCCTAGAATTGTAGGTTCAAAGGACTGGAGTGTGGGGCCTGTGAGGTACAAGATGGCATATTGGACCTTCGATGCATCTGTCAAGTGTTAAAGATTTGATATTCAGCCCAAACATCTCTTCTTCTTATCCTTGGCAACCAGGACCTGATGGTATTAGAGAGAAAGTATGGGTTCTATTCATTATTATTTCTGATATCTTCCTTTGATAGGAGTTTGAATTTGCCATTATATTTTGCAGTTGTGTGACTCTGTGACCTCAGCTCTTTTCCAAGAGACTGAGGTATGAGTTTACATTTATTCTCATATGTCATACAATTGTTAACTATTCTTTTAGATAGTATTTCAGGTAGCTAACTACTTCTAATATGAGCTCTTTTCCAAGAGACTGAGATAGTATTTCAGTCCTTATATTTAACATCAAGAATGCAGATAGATGGTCTCAAAAGTTCAGCACGCATTGTAAGAAGAATGTACGAAGCTTAGCTTGGTCAGTACCATCGTAAACCTCAGGCTTGTGAACCTTAGCATGATGACCAGGGTTGGGATTAGATCTAGGGGGCTGTTGGGCTAATCGATCGATGAGTGCCTTGTGACAATTTTGTCTGAACTAGAAGTGGAATTAAGAGTCGGATTGGGATTAGAAACATGAGTGGGGTTCGGATTTGCAACTTGGACAGGGTTTGAATTTGCCTTGTTGTTGTTGTTATCGTCAATAACAGAATTGTAAATAAATAAAAGTAGAGCGCAATGTAAATGAAAGGATATTAAATGTAAATGAAGACAGAATGGAATAGCAAGCATATGGGATGTAAATGAGTGGAGTGAATTGACAGGAGCATGTGAAGCCAAGATGGATACACGAGGTGCATATAGTCCATAGGCTGAGAGCATATTGTTGAATAGAGAGCGAGAGCAGAGTTGGGCTGAGTGGGCTGAAATGAATAGTTGGGTATGCCGGCATACGGTTCCTAATAGAGGGTTCCATTGTATCGAACAGTCACCACCCAAACTCCCTCACAACTTCTCTTATATGCTTTTGCATTTCTGAACTCTAACGGGGCCACCGTTCTAGAACTTCATTTCTGTGGCCTCATAGGACTTAGCCGTAAGGGGGGGATACTGTCAGGAACCATACGCCGGCATACCCAACTATTCATTTCAGCCCACTCAGCCCAAACTCTGCCCTCGCTCGCTATTCAACTATACGTCCTCAGCCCACGGACTATATACACCTCGTGTATCTGTCTTGGCATCACATGCTCCTGTCAATTCATTCATTTCATTTATGTCACACTCTATATGCTTGCTATTCCATTCCATCTTCATTTACATTTAATATCCTTTCATTTACGTTCCGCTTCACTTTTATTTATTCGCAATTCCACTCAGTCTCTATATCCAATTTGCTATTACGTTCCTTAGGGTAACTCCGTTGGGAATTGGAGTGACATGTCACTCCCCAATGTCACAGAGGAGATCATTATTTGAGGCATAGTATTTCTGTTCTTGCTTTTTACAATCCTTGGCTTTCTCATTCTATTATAGGAATCTAATCGACTCCTAGTAGATTTGAAAGTAGTATAAAGATCTTGTACTTCAGTAGTTCAGTCCTTGGTCAGATAATCAACCTTGATTCTCTACTAGCTAATTCTCTATCTTGCCTTTCCGAAAATAGGGCCAGTGCGATCTGGTAGGCGCAATATATAAGTTGAAGCCATACCCTGCCCCAAACCTCGCCATTGAATATCTTTGGGAGATTTTACGTTTAATTACAATTACTTCATTCCTTCACATCATAACAAACAATGGAAATGTGGTCAAATAAGATAATAGGAATGTGGCCAAGAATAAGATAATAGAAAATGAGTGAATATAAAACAATAGGGTCATGGCTGAGGATAAAACAATAGAAAAATGTCCCAAGGTGAAATGGGCCCAGAAATAAAGAATAAACGGGGTAGGAGTGGTGGAAAATGAATGGGGGAGGAGTAGATGAGGGATAGGATGGGAGTTGTAGATGAAGAATGTGCTGAGCCAAGACTGACGTACTAAGTGACTTGTATGTGGCTTGGTCACTTACGTGTGGAATTAGACTAATCATTCGGTCAGCACTGCTGAGTGAACCGATACTTGGTAAATGTACTTGACAGTGTGTAAAGGAATCATGGGGAGGTCGGTCGGAGGACCATTCTTGAATGAATACAATTGGAAAAATCCCCAGGAATGGCATTAGTTGTTAACTAAATTGGTCTAGGCATAGACCATAATAGCACATGTGCAGGTGCAGCATGTACCTGACACCCATCCACCTATGGGAAAAAACCCATAGGTTGATGGGTTCAGGTTCCCCATAGGTTAGGTGCAGGTCACTCACATTTGACCTGTGGGTGACCCATGCCATTCCCTACTAGCATGTGAGTTTGACATGGACTTAGGCCAACTTCATGACACCCTGAAAGAGCAAATCAGTCATGCTTAATCTTAGTATCAATCCTTGGCTGATATCCAAAGGCTCCCTGCTCTCAAGTTTGCAATAGGATCCTTAGCATTTATCAAAGCACAATTATTCTGCACCACTCTGCCTTCCAAGCTGGCAGAGAAGTATCTTGGCCCTTTCGAGGTCATCACCTAAGCTAGTAGCCACTCTTACACTCTTTGGTTAACTGACAACATGTGGGCAGTTTATCTGATCTTCCATGTCTCAATGCTCAAACCTGCAACTCCTAATTTTATACCTGAGCAAGTCCAGCCACCTCCTCCACCTGTTGAAATTGATGGCAAAATCAATTTCAAGATAGCTAAAATCCTTGACTCAAAGGTAGACCAATGCCAAAGACTCTGTAACCTCCTCTATCTGGTCCACTGGGCTGGTTATGAAGGCACTGAAGATGAGACATCTTGGTTACTTGTTACCAAACTCAGTCATACATCTGAGATTATCATGGAATTCCACTCTGCCTACCCTGCTAAGCCAGGACCATGGTCCCCTTGATCCAAATCCTATTCCCATGTTTCTCTGCACTTACATGGTCTCTTTTATCAGTGATTAATGGTCACTCTAAGTACAAGTCTCTACTATATTCTATTTCCTCTGATCCATTACCAACATACCCATCTCAGTCTCTCTGTTTCATTTTTCAGTCTTTCTATTTCTTCTCTATATTCATTTCAACCAAACCGAGACATCCCAATTGTTATTAGTTGAACCCCTCTTTGAAGCATTATCTCTGTGCTGCCTTACACCCTGACCCAGAAGGATCTAACAATGATATAGACAACACTTTCATAGACGCTGCTGAGGGAGGGGAATTTTAAACCCTTACAGGAGATGAAGTGCAAGAACTCTGTGAAGTTGGGCAGGTGCACATCAATTTCATTAACAACAATCGCTATGCATTTTCATCGTACTAGCTTGCTTTGGCTGCTTCTGTCCTTGGCTGCTTCTGTCCAGCCGTGTCCCTAACCTACCTGGAATCCATCTTCGACGACCCTCGCAATTCGACTTCGGAAGTCCCAAGATGAGAACAGTCCACAAGGACCACCTAATAAGATCAATAGTACTCATAATTGGTAGATGGTTGTGTACAATGTCTCCTTGTTCATCAAAAGTATTTCAAAATGCATAGTTAAATGAAAATAATCATTGAGGCTTCTCATTATCTTCCGTTGCTTCTTCCCATTCACCATCCTCATCAAGTCCTTGTTTCAACTTGGTGAACTCTGCCCCTCTATTAGAGCGAACGTCTTGGGAGAGCTTGTCCATAGGTGCCGCGCCTGGCAAAGGACCCCAGTCGAATTTCACGGATTTCGTGTCACTACCAGGCGTACTGGCTTTCAGCTGCACAGCACCATGTTTTTTTCCTGTACGCGCACCCCGTCGATTGACAGAACTCGACGAGGTGCTAAGAGGTGGGACAGGAGGAAGCTTCCACTCTGGACGCGGTATTTTTGGGGTCGTTTGAGGGCCGTGTGACACTGCCTTTGAAGTCCTGAACTTGACAACATCGGTAGTAAAAAGAGGCTCTTTACGTGCAGTGAGCAATGCGTTCTTCAAATTGAGTAATGATCGCTCAGAATTAAGCGCCGCTGCTGCTACGCTAGCAAATGGAGGCGTGACACTACCCGGCTTTTGATGAGGTGAACACGAGTGAGTCAAGGACGAAAGTCTCCGTGAGGTTTGTGGGGACAAGGCGTCGATGCGGTCGCTAAGCTGTTCGAGTAGCTTCGTGCGTTCTTCCAGGGCTACCTGGATGTTTCGGCAAGTGCGGTCAATGGTATCCAAGGATGGAGGCCTTGAAGAGGAATGGGTTATTTTACGATGATTATAAGTATATCAAGCAAACCCACCTCAAACCCACTTTCCCTGATTTATGCTGGTCCAGGCGTTTTTTAAGCGACTCAAACACGTCCTCACATTGCTGAATTCGATCAAGAGCAAGCTAGACGACGCGTCATGCGTGAATGATGAAAGGATGAGAATGTAAACGACATACCTGAAGTGCTTTCCTTAGCCGAATTTGATTTTCTGAGTGTTCTGGACCCAGAGCGCGAGGTTTAAGGGTTTTGGCAAATTCCGGGTCCTCTCGGGCTCGACTCCACCGTAACAGTTCTTCTTGCTTCGTTGCAGCTGAACAACAAATGTTATGGCCACATTCTGGATCTTTTCCAGCTACACTCACATATCAAAGCCAGGTTTTGTAAATCTTGTAAACAGCTCTTATTCGATTTCCCTTGGTCCAATAAAGGCATGATTTTGTTCTGTAAACTCCCAGTCAAAACCGCGAAAGATTTGAGATCACCATGTGAATATTTCCCAGGAGTGAATTCTTGGTTATTTAGAACGAGTTTATCCAGACCCCGCGGCACACTGATAGCTGGGCGAATTACTGCCATCTCTTGAGCCTTTTTATAAAGCTGATAATAAGAAAAGATCTGTTCATAACAGAAGATATTGTCAAGCAGTAACAAATACCTGGACAAGCTCTTTCACCATCTCCTGGTATACGCGCCGGAACTCAATCTGCAGTGGATGGGTAGGATGCTCTTCTGTGTCTTCTTCCTCTTCCTCTCTCGCTTCACTCACAAGTGATGTAAGTGGTTCTTTAGCTGACTCTGGAATCGACAATGTGACAGGCGGAGTCAATGTTTTCAGCGGCATCGGAAGAGCCTGCGATTGACCGAGAGCAAATGGACTTCTTAGAGTTGTCGACCCACCACCTGGAGTCGTTGGTGGAGCCAAAAGTGGTGGTGTCTTTGATCGACGAGTTGCGGAACTTGATGAGACTTTACCAGAGTCAACAGGAGGCTCGGCGAATGGAATCTGTGCCGAAGATGATAGCTGTCCAAGTGGAGTCTTGGATTCTGCGGCCTTGATAGCGATCGTTGGAGTTGCCTTGGAAGGTGTATTATCTAGAGCACCATCTTCGTCCGCGCTGGTGATAGGGGCGTTAGCCAATGGAGAACTTCGAATAGGACGTGACGAAGGTCGACCCAAACCAAGGACAAAAGGTGGCACGGTCGAAGAAGGTATAAGTGGTTTTGGCGCTAAAGGGGCCGAAACAGATCCTGGATGTTGAGGCGATTCAGGAGGAGTGGTTGTATTGGGTCTCTCAACAGAAGGAAAGGAAGTGGTTATAGGAAGCTTTGGAGCCAGGGGTGATGGCACCGGAGTCGAACGAGGAGTTGGTGTTTTAGGAAGAGGTACATTCTCAGGTACCTCTGATTTCCCATCAAAAAGGGAATGAGTAGGAGATTGTGATGCTTCTTCGGAAGATTCATCGAGTCCATCATCACTGAGAGACAACGGCTCCGAAGCATCACCATCCACACCTCCATGAGGATTGCTTTCTTCTTCTACCACCCCTGTCACATCTTCCTTTGATGCTTTAGAAGAAGTTTCTACAGGCGTTTGGTTCACTGGCTCGAGTCCAACTTGAGAGCCAGCCTCATTAAGTGACAAAAGACTGAAGGAAGAGTGCTGGCCGTCGATCATTGACGTTGAAGTGCCCTGAGTCATACCACTAGATTCAGGGTGCAATCCTTGGTCTGCCACATTCTTCGCTTCTGAGACTGCCTGTATAGCGTCGGATTCATGTATTGTCGAAACGGGATCATTAGATTTTCCGGCCTTAGGGAATGTATTCTTCTGCTCTGCGGCAGTCTTAGATAAAGACACACCTGTGGACTTCGCGTTCGATGGGATGCCAAATGCAAGAGGTGTATCAGTCGACTTTGACTTGTCTTGGTCGCTCGAGCTAAGAATTTCGTCAAAACTAACCGTTTTGGTCGCATTAGCAAACGAGGCAAAACCACCGCCACCGGTGCTGAAAGCTTCGAACCCGCCGATTATTGGTTTTGAACGTTCGTTGGTCGCTGTTTGGGGAACAGTGCCGAAGCTGCTGCTACCAAATACAGGCTTATTTCCACCCAACGTCGAGGTGGATCCAAAGGTGGGAGTACTAGTGCTCGAGGATTTTGTTACGGGCCCAGATGGCGTGAGCCCAAAGGCAGGAACTACTGGATTTGGATGTGAAATAGACTTCTGCTGAGAAGCAGATCCAAAGGCTCCAGGTACAACAGGTTTAGGTGTTCCAAATGCACCAGAAGACTTTACAAATGCACCAAACCCTTCAGCAGGTTTCAGATAGGAAGAGGTGGGCTTTGTAGGCTGAGAACTGATGGAAAGGTTTTTTGGGCTGCTAGGAGGAGACTCACCGGGCGAAGGAGGGGAACCAGGAGGAGAATCGAACCCTGCGGGGTCAAGAGCTTTACTCGAATTGAGCGAGTCACCAAGTGTGCCAAAGCTACTGAATGCGCCGCCCTGAGATGGTGCAGCAGAAGATGTGTTATTCCCAAAGCCAGTTTGACCGAACGCGGGTGTCGTCACTTTAGAACTAAAATTTCCAAACGGAGATGAAGGCTGAACAGTTTGCTTCTCCTGAGGTTGGCCAAAACCGCCGGTTCCAAAGGCAGACACACGAGTTGTACTAGCCTGTCCAGATCCACCGGATCCAAAAGCAGACGTTGGAGGTGCATTGGCTCGTCCTAATTCCCCTACTCCGAAAGCAGACATAGGTGCTGCATTGGCCACTCCCGAACCACCTACTCCAAAAGCAGATTGAGGGCCAGAAGGCGACGGGGTTGTCAGAAAAGGCGAACTTTGCATCGGTTTAGATTGAGGGGAAAATGCTGAGCCCACGGCAGTGCCGAATGTCGACGTCCCTTGATTAGCAAAAGCGGCGAACCCTCCAGTTGAGGGTATAGAGGATGGTAAGCCTGACGAACTGAAACCGCTCTGGCCGAACGCTGATGCCGTAGGTTTTCCAAAACTTGGTGCCCCAAATGCCGGTGTAGTAGCACCCTGTCCAAACAATGTCTTCTGTCCAGAACCTCCAGCTCCAAATGCAGAGGTGGGAGCTGGAGCGGCCTGGCCTGAACCTCCAGCACCAAAAGCAGACTAAAGTCCAGAAGGTGAAACGGTTGTTGCAATTAGTGTCATGCGTGGAATTAGATTGGGAAGAGAAAGCTAAACCTACAGGAGTGCCGAAACCTGATGCCCCCTGGTTAGCAAAAGCCGCAAATCCTCCTGTCGATGAGATAGAAGTCGATCCAGGTGAACTAGGCGAACCAAAACCGCTCTGGCCGAACGCAGGTGCTGCAATTTTCGAACCAAAGCCCGGGGCGGACTTTTGTCCGAATCCTGATGAACCAAATGCGGGAGAAGCTGGTAGTATTTTATCACTTCCTCCTCCAAATGCTGAAGAACCAAATGCGGAAGGAGCAGAAGGAGACCCAAATGCTGATGGCGCAGACTTTTCTGCAAAACCGAAGCCGGTTTGTCCGAACTTTGAAGTAGTGTTTGCATTGCCGAAAGATCCAAAACCTTGTGCTGGGGCAATAGAGGTTGAGGTGGAGAATGAAGGCGAAGAAGTTTGTAAAAAAGCAGAAGCGGGCGGTGTTTGGGTGGAGGAGGGTAGCGGAGCTGGTTTAGGAGACCCATGGGGCGACATCCGAGGGGATGACATCCCCGATTCTTCCATGCTCATTCTCTGATGTGTCAAAAGTTGGGTAGACGAAGTAGAAGCTTCCGTGACATTAGCTGTCCTCATCCCAGGATACACATTTCCTGTCTTATTAAGGACATGCCAAGCTACGATGGTGCCATCACTCATGTAGGCGTATAAGAGGGGAGATGGGGGTAAATCTGGGGTACCATCGTCTGGTTGTTCAGACATGCGAACAGACTTGGAGCTTGTCAGATCAATTTCCAGCCCTAGTAGTGCCATATCCTGGGTATCCTCTCCCAGTGGGAGCGATGGCGTGGATGTCTCCTCCAGAGTAAAGTTTACCCAGACATCCGGAGATCCATCAGATGACAGCGATCCAATGATACCTATGTCAGGCGAGGGCCCGTCTCCACAAATAACGATAAACTTGGCTGGTGACCAATTTCGCAAGATGATAGAAACTGGACCTGGAGGAAATTGAGCACCGAAAGGAGGGGAGGGATCTTGTAGTCCGACGTCTATGACAGATTGGGACTTTGAGTCATAAGTAGAAATGATATGGGTTTTTGTCAATGAGGAGGACTTGGAGGCATCAAACAAAGAAGAGGATGCTTCTGGAGAAGAAAAGATTGCATGGAAGCTCGCGTTCGTCAACCACGTGGTAGAGAGCACCGATGAAGCGTCAGGTGGGATAGAAGGCGGTCTAGGAAGATGTGACTTGTGACTCTCAGAAGATAGCGGGCTATATGAAAGTATGTCACCCGATTGCAATCCGATTGCTATCTGCTTTCCCTTGGGGGACCAGGAAACTAGAGAGTTTCAGTATATAATCGCATTGTGCAAATTTAAGAACTTACTGGAGACGGGTGCTGTATTTAGATTGCTTCCTTTGCGCCAGCCTGAAATGTGCCTAAACTGCTGTATATCTAGGATATCAACTTGATGACCAGGCTCCTGGCCATGTACCCCACGCAAAGTGGCAATCAATTCTGGGCTGTCTCCAGGATTGGGTACGATGTCGCGAGGTATGGTAGAAGCATCTCCAGGAAATACATGAATAGGATCCAGCTAAATTTTCCGGTCAATTACTATGCCTGTCAACAAAAAGAAAAGAGCGGTATTATACCTGGGAAGGTGTCGACGCATGCATAAGATCATTGGTGTTATAAACAAGGATGGGGCCCTCCACGAAACCAATTATTAGTCGTTCATCGTGAAGGGCAAATTTGATGATATTCGGAGTACCAGGAATCCTCACAGTTGATTGCTGAGGCACGAAAGGAATGAAGGGCTCAGGTTCCGGTAGTCCTGACTCAAGGACTGAGCGGAAGTAGGAAAGGGTGGACAAAAGAATGACTAAAAGAATTGGATAAGACCGGTCACATAGGTGGCAAGACAAAACACCTACAGTTTCCTTCTTCTTTACGGACGGCCACAGCTAAGCATCCCTTCTGGTTGCCAACAGCTAGTAGAGATGACTTCCCAGGAAGCCGGCTAAACTCAATCGGATGTGTGGAGATTCTTACCCTCCCACGCTTGTTGGCAAGTTTCAGTGACAAGAACTACGATGTTAAACAACTTCACAAAACTGAGTAGCGTCGAAAATGCTTAAACACACCTCTGCTTCCCTTTCTTGGCTCTGAGAAAAGGTTCTTTGTTGTATATGTGTAGCATTTAGAGCAGGTATTTGTGTCACGTTCCCAGGTTCCATGTCCATTGAAGTTCAAGGTTGAACGCGAACGCGGACTCAGCAATGAAATTACATTTTACATAAGCATAAATCATCATGTCCACCTCAGACGCATTCCTGGCACATGTAGTCTCTCGTGTGCAAGCAGATATCACCTTCCTTGTTGCCCAAGGAATTATATCTGAGACAGATGGACAGCTAATTTCAAACAAACTTTCATCTTCGCCAACACCTAGGGCTTCCCCTGCCCCAACCCCCACACCACCTACACCCACGCCCGTTGCGCCACTGGTGAGGAGAGGAGGACCACCTGCACCACCTTACTCTCAGATGCCTCGAGCTAAAACCCTGTGGCCATATAATGAGAATGGCCAAGTGAGCAACAGCTCCTGTATTGTGAGGCATTTCTGACCACTTCATGTAGGAGGCAGGAGATCTTTCTTTTAACGCTGAGGAAACCATTGAAATACTGGAAGAGACGAACGCTGACTGGTGGAAAGGGAAGAATAGCCGTGGTGAGACGGGATTGTTTCCTTCAAACTATGTGCAGAAGACCTCTTCCCTTCCTCCCGCACCGCTTGCATTCCCCGACAATCGTACGGTCGCATCTATACCCAGTGATAAATTCTCGTACAGCCCTATGCCAGCGGCACCCCCCGATTCTCAAGTGCAGGCAGCCCAACCACCCAAGAAGAAGTTCGGAAAATTTGGAAGCACTGTACGTCTATCTACAATATTTTACCTTTAGACTGATGCCATTCCCTTTTTGACAGATGGCACACGCCGCTGCTGGTGGTGTAGGCTTTGGAGCAGGTGCATTGACTGATCACCCTTCCTCACCTTCTCTTATTCACCGTTTGCTTTGTAGGTGCTGCTGTCGGAGGCGGTATTGTGAACGCCATATTCTAATATCGAATTCTCTGTACCGCGACTTAGACTATATTTTCTCTCATTTTCTTCTTACATTAGAAACATTCAACGTACCATATTTATTCTATTCTTGCAACTACTCGCTCGTTATTACTAATGCTATTACTATGTCCTCCCATCATGGTACTATCTATTGAAACACCCAGAGATGTGTAAGAACAGCTTTATCCTGTTACTGAGTTACGGTGCAATCGGGATAGGGTCCTGTAAGAAACATAAGAGGGAGCCTTCGGGCTTGTCACCCAGCAACTGACTTTGCACTTGTAGTAATTGTAGGGTGGAAATGCTGGGTTATTGATCGTGCCGTAAAGACCAGCCGTTAGTGCTCCATTAATTGACCCAGAAGGGCGATTAACTACACAGTATACCTCTGTACCGACGACCAAATTAAATAATGTTTACAGTTCGCAGCTGAGTGTAGTCCTCAATGTCAGTGCTTGCAGAATCGCAGTCGGTTGAGTAAAACAAACCGATTGTCGTAGAAGCACTCTCCCTTTTCCATGTTTTTGTTGGAATAATGCTTGGAGCTAATATATGCGTCTCGCCAATCCTTCGCAAGGATGTTCAGGCCATTCAATTTGCAGTGGGACACGGACAATTTAATTGTAATACAATATGAGAAGGTATTATACACACAGAAGAGACCCCCTATCCCATCAACTGCGAAACATCTTCCGGAGGATATTTGGTTTGTGCGAAGGTCAAAAGTCTGGGACAAAATCAGCCAATGCCTAGAAATGAAATGTGTAAATATACCGCTTAAGACTCTGGATATACTTCCGGCTAACTTCATCGTTGAGAACGTGCGCCACCTGGTCGCTGGAAATCTTTTCCCGCGCGGAACGTTCGTGAATACTGATTACTATTAGGTAAGCGAACGAGGTGGCAACGATGTATCGACGCACCCAACCATTGTTACACCGATGGGCCAAGGCGCATTACCGATACTGAGACGCAAGTACGAATCATTAGCGCGTTGATACTGTCGCATTTGCATATAATGAACGATTTCGGCTATTCGACCGAGTACATCAGACGGCAATGACTGAAATTCGTAAGCATACTAATGTTTGGGACGTTGACCTTACTCACCCGTGACCGAAGAAGCTTAAACAAGGGCTTAAGGTATTCTGCAGATTGCACTTGTGTCGCAGCAGCAAGTTTACCTTGCATTGAACGTTTGACATGTTCTAAAGATCCCAAGTGTGATGAAACTGGGGTCTCTTGAATGAAAGAACGACATACCGGGTCTCTGTCCCATAGATTCTTCCCATTCCTTCAGTGTACGCTTGAGAGCATAGTATATCAAAGGATATAGCTTGTCTGGGTCACTTTTAATGAGCCCGAGGTCGATGACGCCACCACGTTCTTCCTCCTTCTCCTTTTCTTTCCCTTTAACACCGTCTCTAACATCTATGTGCCGCTCGACTCTCTCGCTCATCTCGACATCTTCGAGTGCCTTCTTGAAGTCATTTGTGCCGCCTCCTTTCTCGCCTCCCTTCTCTTCGATAAGTTCAAGGGCACGTAGCCGGAGTCGACGCTCTTTGTCGGACTCCCCAAACAACCTGATCGGTTGTCCTTTCAACCGTAATCGACGTATGGTCTCCTCGTTGGAAATATTGAAAGTGCCTTCGGGTTTGGATGAATCAAATATCGATGATGGTAAAGGTGACTTAGAACGTGATTTCGGCTGTAATGATCCTTTCTAGGGACGACATGTTGTGAGCACAAATTCACTGACGATATGTATGCAATACCTGGGACTTGGTCTCCTTCTCAAGTTGATCCTTAGTGGCTCTCTCTTCCTTCTCCTTCAACTCTTGCTCTATTCGTAGCTTCTCTATCTCACCTTTCCGCGCGTATTTATTTGGGCGTGAAGATAAAGAGGAGTCATCTTGGAGAGCCTTCCGTTTGACAGCAATCTCTGCTTTGAGAGCGTCCATTGGTAATAATCCGGGAGACGAAGCGGAACCAAACGTGACGGTCACGCCAATCGTCGCATTCACATACATATCCAACCCCCGATGGCCGAGACAGAAACTAAAAGGTGGGCAACCATCTTGAAATCATATCTTACAAATTTTGAAGGATTGACATATTTAATAGCAAATTTGTCTTGCAGACGGCAGGGTTCGATGGTATATTCGTTTTTAACCGTTTGAATTCAGCTCACTTTACCATATAATAGCTCGATTCCCCAATCAGAACCAAACGAGGCATTGGTTCGTCATTTGTGAAGAACATTGACAATGACGTTGATGCACATTCCCATAAGTTACCAGAACTACCTTGACTACTACAAATGTATTAACGCGAAAGGCGAGGACTTTGCCCCTTGCAAACAGTTCTTCAAAGCTTTCCATTCATTGTGTCCGAGTAAGCAACTCATTAATGCACTCTATGTTTCCCACTATCCTGATACTTGCTTTTAGACGCATGGGTAGGTTCCCGCATCAAGTAGACAGCATGATAATGGCTCACTTTGACCACAGATTGAGAAATTCGATGAGCAGAGAGAGGCAGGCACGTTTCCTGCCTCGCTTGATCCTTGATAGATTTATGGTTTTATATACTGTGACCACCGGCAAATGATAGCCCAACAGATTCTATTACCAACCTGACCAATCCAAAGAGCTCCGTTCCTCCAGTCAAACCTGCGAATTCTTGAATAAATAGTCATTGGGGATCATTTTTGGAAACCTGAACTCAGACAGCTTCTGCAGCTTCAATGGGACTAAGCAGTCCTCTAACTGCACTATCATAACCATCGGGGACTTTCGTTTACGATTTCTAGTTCAAACCAGTGCACCCGTGTGTGAAAGGCAATCTTAATGACTGAAACGCCTACCAATATACAGGACGCAATCAATGCTTTAATAGAGACATCCGTTTCTTAGGGAGTTCAACAGCCGAGAAATGAGTTTTTTGGTACACGAGTATTGTACATCAATTATATGTACTATCTAGTATTTGCCTGCCCAGACTTGATCACTGTTAAGGACCCTTTCCCCCTGCGGCCATGATGTCGCGTTCTAAATTGGCCAAAAAGTCATCGGCGGATTGGAGTTCACCAGGCTTCGGATCAGTGCTGTTGGGCTTTATTACGGGTATTGAGAATGTGCCTGGTCCTTTTGTACTTGTAGCCACGACCACCGAGTCATTAGATGATGACATGGTCGATATATCTTTGATCTTCCGCCTCTTAGCTTCAATAGCTCTCCGTCTCTCCTCAATCTCTCGCTTCCGTTTATCCAACCCTGGCCGAGTTTCTTTCTTTCCAGCCACACCCGATTCCTCCCGTGCCCTCCCTGTCTCCATCCTGCTTCGCCTAAGCTCTTCCATCTGCTTCTGTCGCGTCTCCTCATCTTTGGAAAATTGATAGAAAGCGGCGCCCTTGGAGCGTACTTCCCCAGTAGCATCATAATGTGTGGCAGGATTAGAATTTTCTTTGACAGCAGCTTCAATAGCAGCTATTTTTTCTGCGGACTGTTCATATGTCGGAAAATAATTGATATCACCTCCTATGTGCAAGTGATTTACAGATATCCTGCCATAAAAATATGATGGGCTCACGGATGAGGTATGGACTAAGAGAACGAAATTAAAGGACTGCTACGAGCAAGGAAAAGAGGAAGAACATACTCGTCTTCTGGTTCAGAGTCTTTCTCCGCTGGCTGTTGTAAATTGCGAGGAATTTCACTACGTCGCGCAGTTCGCATCCGTCCAAACTCATCTTCGTATTCAACGATGGGGTCATCCTTGGAGACAATGATTATAATTTGTATGATCCACCAATGTTAGTACCTGCGTACCTCATTCAAAGCCACGGGAACCGTGAGGGATTCGTCAAGATCCTCACTACCATCCGAGTCAAATTCCTCCTCTTCCGCCTTTCTATCGAACTTTCTGGGCATGGTGGATTAATCGTCTAAAGCCCATGCTACCTGTTTACTTCTTTGGATACTCACGTCAACAAGCAGGGAATCGTACTGCTTTTCGCTCAACCCAGCGGTTTTGCCTTTCTTCAGCTTGGCATATTGCGCCGCCTTACGGCTCAGAGCATCCTGAGCGGCTTCCAAAGTGGGCTTGCTTGCTAAGGACCATTCCAAATCACGGGCGTTCCGAGATGCGACGCCTTTATTGGGTCGAGCCCATATGGTAGGTTTCTACCAGACGACATTTCACTGATGATTTCATTGTGAAGCAGCTCACAAACCTTGTCCGGTCTTTTTATTCCACCCTTGATGATTGTCTCCTTTCCGAGGGCTCGATTCTGTGCAAATTCAACCTCTTGTTTGGCTAGTTGAGCCTTAAGATCCAAGAACGACGACGTTGAAGGAGCCATGAATCACGTGTTCTTCGAGAAAACCCATCCTTAGTCAGCGTCAGCTGCTTGCTAAATACAGACAAACTCAAAGATTGGGCAAAATCCTCTGATAAAGATAAATACCTAACTACAAGCAAACTAAATAGGAAGCATAAGTGATAAGTCTGAGAAAGGTTATCTAACATGAGTATGCACAATCCTCCAGGAGATCAAGGGTCCTTACATATGTAACCTTCGGACATTGATCCATCTCCCGCACGCCGAGGAGCCTACTTATTATTCGACATTCCATACTCCAACACTGTTCTCTCCTTCCCAGTTACAGTCGCTAAGTACGAGGTCGATTCTGTACTTACCTTTCTTCCTGCGCTAACTCACTGTAGAATACGGTCATGGCGCCGCTACCTGTAGAGCTCTCCAAACCTGTACAATGTCTTATGATAGACAATTTCGACTCATTCTCCTGGAATCTCTACCAGCAACTATGTCTTCTGGGCTCTCAGGTCGTCGTCGTCAGAAACGACGCTCTCGAGCCAGATCACTTTCCTCAGCTTAAAATAGGGTGTCTTGTCATTTCTCCAGGGCCCGGACATCCCAAAACCGATTCGGGCATCTCTCGCGAGGCAATGAAATACTTTGCTGGAAAGGTGCCAGTGTTAGGTGTTTGCATGGGTCTCGAGTGTCTGGTGGATATGTACGGAGGAGAAATTGCATATGCAGGAGAGATCATGCATGGAAAGACGAGCCGCATCCGTCATGATGGTCGTGGTTGCCTCAAAGGTGTCCAGCAAGGCTTTCCCAGCATTCGCTACCATTCTCTCAGCGCACAAGTCAAGACTCTTCCCAAGGTGCTAGCTATTACCGCCACAACTGAGGAAAGCGGGGTCGTTATGGGTGTTCGCCACCGCATTTATACCGTCGAGGCAGTACAATACCATCCGGAGAGCATCATCTCAGAAGGAGGCAACGCTCTCATCAAGAATTTTTTAGAGCTCAAGGGCGGTACCTGGGCAGAAAATCCGCACTTTCAGGCGCATGATTCTTCCCTCCCCCCTTTTCCTATAACTTCTCCAAATGGTGTCGCTGATCCCAAACGTCTACCCACTATTCTTGAAAAAATTCACCAGCAGCGTCTCGTAGACGTGTCGGCTGCCAAAGCCACTCCGGGAACCACTCCCTCAGACTTGGACACCCTTCTCTCGTTGCACGTCTCCCCACCCCAGATCCCTCTTCTTCCCCGGCTACGTCAAGTCCCAGGCCGTCCTGCTCTAATGGCTGAAATTAAGCGCGCTTCACCTTCAAAAGGTGATATCGCGCCGACTGCCAACGCTGCACAGCAGGCCCTCACATATGCCCTCGCTGGTGCATCCGTTATCTCTGTCCTTACCGAACCCACCTGGTTTAAGGGATCCCTTCTCGATATGCGACTCGCTCGTCAGGCTATTGATGGTCTCCCCAACCGACCTGCCATTCTTCGAAAAGATTTCATAGTTGACGAATATCAAATTCAGGAAGCTCGACTCCACGGCGCAGACACTGTATTGCTGATTGTCGCTATCCTTCCTGTGGCGAGATTGACGCAGCTGTACAATTTCGCAAAACACCTGGGAATGGAACCTCTCGTTGAAGTGAACAATGCCGAGGAGATGCAGGCAGCTCTAGACCTCGGAGCACGTGTTATCGGTGTTAATAACCGTAACTTGCATGACTTTGAGGTCGACATGGGAACAACGACACGTCTCGTCGATATGGTCAAGCAACACGACGTCGTTTTGTGCGCGTTAAGTGGAATCAAGAGCAATGTGGACGTCCGTGAATACACGCAGCAAGGGGTCAATGCTGTCCTAGTTGGCGAGTCGCTTATGCGTGCCGGTGACCCTGCTGCCTTCATTCGCCACTTACTCGATCTTCCGGAGCCCGCCAAGGAAGAGAATATATATAAGCCGCTTGTGAAGATATGTGGGATCCGTTCTCTTGATATCGCTTTGGCGGCAGCGGGCGCTGGAGCAGATTTTCTTGGACTTGTGTTCGCTCCTCACTCTAAGCGTTTTGTTTCGCTAGAGGTAGCGGCTAACATATCTACAGCCATTCGCCAGCGTCGTGCGAACGATTGTACCGTCACAGATGCTAGCACTAAGCCACCCGTCAACAAACCGTGGTTCAGATTGCACGCGGAACGCCTTTCAAAATCTCTTTCCCATTCTCGCCCTCTCCTTGTTGGTGTCTTCCAGAAGCAGAGTTTAGACGAGATCCTCCGCGCGGTTTCCATCGCACAGCTAGACATGGTTCAGCTTCACGGTTCAGAGCCGTTAGAATGGGCACGTCACATTCCAGTTCCTGTCATCAGGGCGTTCCACATCAACCCTGGAGAAGAAAAGAGCTCATTGGTCGACATTACCCGGCCAGGACTACATGAATTCTTGCTCTTGGATTCTGTGAGGGATGCAAAGGAAGGCGAGGAGTTATTGAGTGGTGGGAGTGGCAAGGTGCTGAATTGGAAGGCCATCAAATCTACCATTGGAGATGGCGAAGGGGTACAAAACTTGCCCGTGATCATAGCGGGTGGGCTTACACCAGAAAACGTCCAGGCAGTGGTGCTAACTGCGAAGCCTTGGGCTGTGGACGTTAGCGGTGGGGTAGAGACTGAAGATGGCAGAGGCAAAGACGTGGAGAAGATCAAAGCATTTGTGCAAGCAGCAAAAAATGCATCTTGATTGTTTATAATGGAAACAGTTGTACCCTAAACATTGTTCTACACAGAGCATACATCGTATTATGTTAAGTAAAACAGCGAATCCCAACTGAAGAGTAAATGTCTGCACCACAAGATAGAGAAGATACCAGCAATATGCCCAACGATTCAACTGTGTCAACAAACCAGGGAAACCAGAAATGACATTACTGGTCCATACACCAGATTTCAAGCTTTCCCTCAGGCTTCCCTTTGGCGTTCTCCCGCGCTGTCTCGATGGCTAGATCGTAATCCGAATCATCGCGCAGTGATACATGTGTGCCATCCTCATCCTTGAATTTCAGACCAAGCCCATTTAAAGACTTGTTGAATTTGCTTGTCACCCGCTCCAAAAACTCATCGAAAGGCATTTCAGGCGTAAGTGCCATTCCTCGCACATCGTCCTTGTAGTGCAACTTGAAAGTTCACAAAGGTTAGTGCTAGATATGACAGATATAACTGGGATTATTTACCTTGACGCGAATCTTGACGAGTTCAAACGGAGTGTCATCGTAGTCCCCGCTACCATACCCCTCTTCCTCCTCGTCGTACCTTCCGCCAGACCCAGGACTCCTCGTACTGTACGTTGGCCGTCTCGACAGTTTACGACGAACGGACGCGCCGCCGAAATTTGAGGGAGCGTATGAACTTGGTGGCACACCGAAAGCGGACGCCGAACTGGGAGCCCGTCGCATGCTTGGGCTGGCATTATTACGCGCCCAAGCCGCAACACGCTTATTGCCATCTCCAGGCAGTGGCGGAAGCGGCGGGACATCAGGTGGGGTCTCGTTCGCATATCCTTCGATATAGTCATCGTATATCTCAGTGAGGCGAGAAGGGTTCTGAGAATCGATCGAGTCCTGGCCCAAGGGTTCTTCCGGAATACGAGTTGGTGCACTCCTCGTGACATTTATGCTGGGTGCATTCGAGGGTCCAGAACCTCCACCAGGAGTCCGAACACTCAACCCTCTGACCCCACCTCCAGGTTTGGCTATAGTGTTGGATCGGACAGTTGAAGCACCGCTAGCAACAGCTTCGGACTTGAGCCTGCCTTGTCTTTCTTCGAGGCTAACAACATTGATTGTAGTCGCATTACGCGAGAGTGCAACTGAAGGTTGTGATTGCGCACTACTAGGCGCATCGATGCGAGGAGCAGCCGTAACAGATCGCCCGAGAGGTCGATCAGAGCTAGGATCAGATGCTGAGGAGTCAATAGGCGCCCCAGTCGGGGTAATACCTTGCTGAAGCCGAGTGACACCGGTGAAGGTGGTATATGCTTCACGAGAATCAGCTGCAGCGACAAGTTTAGCTTTCCCCATATAATCTTTTGTACGGGCGTTCTTGATCTTGTTCTCGGACGGTCGATAAAGAACTCCCACAGGCTGTCGGAACGCGTTCGAATATAAGCAATGATAGCAATGAGACAACAATTCAACAGATAGCTCACGATAGAAAATACAGTGTAGCCCTCGCCGCGATCAGCAATGGCATCGTCGATCACGTTATGTTCATCAGTAGCCTTTTCTCGCCGTGCCTCCTCCATGTCTTGAAGCCCCTCTTGTGTACGGCCAAGATAAACTTGGGACAACCCCTTGTTGAATAAGACCTCTGCAGAATACAGTTTAAACTTGAGGCCTATCTGTTCGTAGTTACTAAGGACTGTTCAATATCCGCGATGAGTGAAAGCTGTGGATAGGGCACTGACATTGCTTGGTTGCCACGTAGGTATAAAAGAGCCTCTTCAAAGTCTTTCAGAGCAAGCTCGTATCTTGCGAGCAGGAAGTTTGAAACACCGCATTGGAAATATGCCACGGCAAGGTATTGGTCGAGAGAAGTTGCAGCGTTGAAATTTTCAACAGCTATTTCATGTTCGCCAAGCGTTGCGTAGATCAGCCCTATATTGGTCAGTATCTTAGAGGAGTCAGCTATGCCCTGCGGGAAACGAGGGTGAGTGCGAGGCACAACAGGAGGTAATAGGAGATCAAGCACGCACGGCGAACAATGTCAGACTCTTGTCAAACTGTTCTTCATCGTAGGCTTTGAGGGCAGCTGCCCAGGTTTCGAGTTCGGCCTACAGCCGCAGGTGAGGCACGTGATGCGGGCAAAGCAATAGCAGTTACAGCGTACCTTGAGAGACATGTTTGGAATTAAAGATGTATGCGGGAGAATATGTTGAAAGAGAGTGTATGTGGCAGGGGGCCGGCCTGCGGTGAAAGAGAAAGTACAAGGTAGAAAGGAAAGAACCGCCTGACGACCTAAGAAGCATTAGAAACACAAAGAATGGCCAAAAATGAAAGACTCACGGGAAGACGAAGGGGGAGATGACGAGGAAGAAATATGAATTGGATGCGGATATTTCAACCTGGAGCTGTTGCGTGGTTGTTATGATGCTGTCCAAGCAATGTCGGCTGACATAAGGTGGTATCCCTCGGCTCGGTCACATCAGTCAGCTGTTACGCAGCTTATGACAGGGGCTCCACTTGCACCTGGAGGGTTTGGTTTTGATGTTGCTCTTCCACGTCCCCGCCTTCCCTTGCAATGTACACTGGGCGGGTCCCGATGCGATTCATCGCTCTACACGGAACTCCCATTCCTACTTGACAAGTCCCCCAGGCGCATAAGGTACCGTATACTTGTGACAGATCAACTTGTCTCGTCTTGCCGCATGCCGAGCTCACATATATCTGATGGATCATTTGTTGGCACACAATGATTGAACACAGATTGGTGCGCCACCATAAAAGGTCCTCGAGGTTTCGCACTTTTTTGCCACCGAGTACCAGCTACTCAGTTCCTGGTGATCAGTCTCCATGCTACGGCTTGATAACGGCTATAACATTGTACACATGCGACTACCATCGCAATTCTGTCTTTCCTTTTCTTGGCAACTGTTCCACCTAATCAGAATGCACACCGTCCAGAACTCTTGGCAGGCGACTTGACAACAGACCTACTTACCCCGGCCATCCAATCATATACTTTCTTTTTCCCCCTCGGAGATTTCCATGAAACGATTCTGTCGCTTTTAAACCCATAGTCAAATCATTCCGAGTCGGTGGGTATGTTACAACCCACGAACCAATATTTTCTCCATTCCTACCCGCTTCTTCCAACCATTCCCTGCACGTTGTCTTCGTGCTTTCAAGCTGCGGCTCGAAGTTATTTCATCGTCAGCGGCTCTTGGCAGGTCTTATGCGTACTTTCAAGCAAACTTCGCCACAAATGGAGACAGCTGCCCCGGTGATATGGCAACATATGATGAATTCAATAGATCCCACAGTACAATTTTCTGGCTGACTTATCCCGAATTCCAGAGCTTATGATCTACTTCATACACCCACCTGGCTCATTCTACACAAGAAATCTCAGTTTTGAAAAGAAACTTTACACAGCGTTCCAAGCACCTCACTTTCTTTACCGGGACGGACCCTATGAGAAGCGTAACACCCTTTCTGTAATAAACCTGCAATCTTTCTCTCCTAAACAAACCATTCTTCTGTCCCAGCTCGGGAGATAATGCTCTGAGGACTCGAAAGCTGGCGGAACCAGTGTTCCTGTCCCATTCTTTGAATGGGAAGCTTGAATTGCTGCCACACGTGCTCTGGCTAAGGTCTACTTCGTCTTTCGCTTTCGATCTCGTGTAATATGCCCAAACTCGGAACAGTGTCTATGTCTATGGTTTCTTGCTGCGTAGCGGCATGTAGATGAATGCCCTTTCTGTCGACTTGAACTAGCCTACACCAATTGCCTTGCTCCACAACGATCAACGTTATATTTGTATCGTATGTATTCTTATCCTGGTCAGCGTTAGTTTATTAAGGACACTATCCGGAATCATCTTCTTTGCTGTTTGTACCTAAGCTCAGATTGCACTAATCACTGCTTAAGCCTCATTTGACTATTCTTTCACATGGTGTCGACCTTGGACAGATACCTCCCATTGGACCCAAGGACGAGTGTACATTGCGTTCTAACCTCACCCCCCTGACCGTCCTGCGGAAGATCATCATACGTCTTCGATATACACCAATAATTTGCATCCTCCCCACTCAATCAGTTTTTTCGAAATTGCTTATCTTGACAGATTGCGACGGTATGCTTACATTCCTTTCAACACTCTGTTGCTTTCAAGATCCGGCCCATTTTGTCTTCGCTGGGTCACCGTATTGACTATAAGAGGGTAGAATCCTGCTGCCCGCAAGTTTCGTATTGCTATCGCTTCGGAATCCAAAAATATGTCGGGTACAATCATCTTGGATTCGTGCTGGCACCCAGAAGCATAAAGGCTAACGGAACATGCATCGCCCTTCCCCCGTTCTGTTTCAGGGACCAAGTTCATAACTAATTGACAAACTGTCAGTTAGTTCATTTTCATTTCGAAGCTACTACTCGATAGCATGGGTACTCGAGTACTCATTCTACATGTTGTGACAAGATTATAACGAGACGTATCCAAGGAGAGATACAGATACACCATGACCATCCAAAGACAAAACCAGAAAGCAAGAAAACAAAATTAAAGCAATAAATTTCTCCCACCTTCCATTTAGCAGGTCCTAACGTTTTGGCTTGCGCTTCCCGCTTGAATTAGATCTGGTCTTCCTATTCCCCCTGCGAGTTCCTAGACCCGTCATCCGCTGTTCCCCAAATAAGTCTCCTTCAACCACTGCACCTTCCACATAACCGACTCCCATTAAAACAGGCTCTCCACCTGCACCCCCGTGAGCCATGAACCCCAGACGCTTACTCCTACGCCCAACACCAACTAATACACCACTTTCCAATTCGTGCATTCGTTCTTCGTCACTATAGCTCGACTGTCGCCTCTGAGCTTCTGGTCTGCTCACAGCACGTTCTTCGTCACTATAGCTTGACTGTCGTCCCTGAGCCTCTGACTTGGCCACGGCACGCTCTTCTTCACTATAGCTGCCGTCCACCCTTCGAATTTCTTCATCCAGGGTCACACGTCTGTGCTTTCGGGAAGCCTGACCTCCAGGACGTCGTTTACCCATCGGTTCTAGAGCGGGGGTAGACTCAACCGGGGGAGCGAAGCTCAGAGAGAGTGGGTCGTCGTCGTCCACGTCACCTGACGGGCTAGAGTTGGGCCTGCGGATAAGAGTACGTGTAACGGGTTTTGATCCACCACGAACACGTCCCGGAGGCCGTGGTCTTCGTGGTGTCTCTGGCAACATTGGGGAGGAGGGTGGTCGGCGAGAGAAAGGATCTTCCGCAGCTTCCACAGGGTGAGTCAACTGGCTACCATGTGTCAACCCAGTACCTCCTGACTGAAGTGGACGATCCTTGGTGACAAGCGTGGAGGAGGGTATTGATTGCTGCTTCTTCAATGCTTGGGAAGGCAAATTACGAATTTCACTTTCCAGAAGTCGATCCTGAGGTGCCTGCACCTTGGCTGAGACCACTTCGGAAGCTGAATGGTCAGTTATACCATGAGCTTCGCCTCTTGATGACAGCATTGGCGGCGTTGACGGTGCTCTATCCTCAACTTCATTGTCGTTGTCACTGCAAAGTGATGGTGTGGTCCCATCGACCTCTGGGGTTACGGCAGCAATTGTGGATCTGGGCGGCTGAAGTAGGGTGGAAGGACGACGTTGCACCAGAGATGATTGAGAAGAGGAGGTGGATGCCTCAGATAGGGATGAAACAGTTGGTGGTTGAGACAAGGCCATGAACCGCCGTTTTATGGACGTGACTACACAATAATGAAAATCTTATGAGAGTGTAACGACGAACTGACTTACCAAGTACACTTTGAGCCTCCTTACAGCCATCAAGTCTTTTTCTCTTATGGCCAACAATCGGGCGGTCTTTCAGTAAAGAGAATCCCTGACTTGAAGACTGACCGAGTTCTAAACCGGACGAACAATTCGCCGAGCTCTGACTCAAGTTACTTCCGCTTCCAACCCTGCGCAGTTTAACAGTTTTAAGCTCGCTCAAGAATTCCTCCATCATATCTGTAGGAACCGTGGGTAACCTGTTTTTGGGGATGGTTTTCGAAGTGTCTGGCTTATTTGAGGTCTGACGGCAAGGAGGTTTGTGGCCCTGAGGCATTGCCCAGTCTGAGGTGAAAACACACCTTTAGGCCAGCTCGCAACGAAGCGAGGACGCTGTTGACACGAGGCCCTCGACGAGCCGACAATGAAGGTGGGTTTCGCGACGTTGGATCCGAAGGCATAGGTGGTGGAGGGGGAGGAGGCGGGGGCGGAGGATAAGGTGTATATGTTGCTTCGAGCGGCGGTCGTTTAGCGAGCTGTGAGCACAAGAATTCAAATGAATATTTTGAAAAAATATATATACAGTGATCGAAATACCTCGTTTTCCAGGGTTCTGACCTTCTCTTCGAGTTCTCGGATGCGTCTTCTCGTCGTTTCCTCATCTTGGACTGGGTCCTCTTGTGCTCTCATGCTTACAGCTTGAGATGCACCTTGGCTTACAAGAGGCTGGCGATGTAATACAGGGCTGGCGGCAGTAGAAGGAAAGGGGGCTTGAGGGATGCGTGTATGGTCGTCTGGTGTCGGTGATCGCGAGTCTTGAGGTTCCACAGTTTGAGCACGGGATATACGTTGGTTCACGGGAGGCTGGCGATGTGGTACAGGGCTGTGGACACTAGAAGCAAAGCGGACTTGACGAGTGTGTGCACGGCCGTCTGGTGTCGGTGATCGCGAGTCTTGAGGTTCCACGCTTTCAGCACGGGATGTACGTTGGTTCACTGGAGGCTGGCGATGTGGTACAGGGCTGTGGACACTAGAAGCAAAGCGGACTTGACGAGTGTGTGCACGGTCTTCTGGTGTCGGTGATCGCGAGTCTTGAGGTTCCAAGCTTTCAGCACGGGATGTACGTTGGTTCAGGGGAGGCTGGTGATGTGGTACAGGGCTGTTAATGCTAGAAGCAAAGCGGACATGACGAGGGTGTACATGGTCGTCTGGTGTCGGTGATCGCGAGAACAAAGATCCTGGCATCTGCAGAGATGGCTTTTCGTGGTGCCGTGCAGGCGGAGTGTGTGACGGAGGTGTATAATGTTCTGGCAGTCCACAAGCAACATGATAATCAGTGCCGACCTGGTAGATTATAAGCAAGCA